>JAHBCN010006753.1:0-47208 GCA_019359885.1 Listronotus oregonensis
CTAAGACGTAACGTTAGGAAAGCAATAAATAATAATATATCAATTATGAATAATAAAAAATGAAAATTTCGGGGGAAAATTTTTAAAATGAAAAAAAAGGCATCTTAACTATCTTTTAGATGATTTCCACAATGTTTGTGTATTTCTGTGGTTTTTTAAAAAAGGAAATAAGGTTTAATTTAGGTAATTTTATTTCATTTAATAATTTAGTCCCTTTTTTAAAAGGGAAAAAAAAATTATTGATTACTGGGCAACCAGGCAAATTTTAATATACAGGTCCCTCTAATTGAATGAAAGCAAGTACAATTTTGGTACGGGTTTTTTTGGACCCTGATTGCAAATTGAAAAAAACCGGTAATGTTTCGTTTTCGAGATATTCATCATCAAAATTGAAAATCAAACTAACCTTATTTAACTTTTCCCCCCTTTTTTTGAAAAAATTTTTTTTTTACACTAAATTCCACAATATTTCACAAACCCTTTTAAAAACTTTTTTTATGTTTATTTTACCCCTTTTTTTTACATTTTTTTTTTTTAAGCAAATATGGCTGCTGCCTTTGAACTTAAAGTTCGCAATTTAATGGAAAAAAGATGTAAAATAAAAAAAAAAAAAAAAAGGGTTTTTAAAGGGTTTTTTTAAAATATTTCCCCCAAAAAATTAAAAAATTTTTAAAAAAGGGGGAAATAGGTGAAAATGAGGTTAGTTTAATTTTTCACAAAAAAAAGGTTCGAACAAATTTTAAAAGATTTTTTTCTTTTGTAATCACCCCCAAAACCCCCATCCCAAATTTGATCAAAATCGGAGGGGAGGCAACTTTCGAGACAATACCATTTGTTTAAAAATAAATTCGATTTTTGGTTTCTTAATCTTGCATTATCAACTTTTAAGCTCGACATACTGTACACATATAATATTTAACGGATACTGTTACAATGGATACTCGGGTACCAAATGTTACAAAATTTTTTTTAACCACTGTTATTTGTCTCATGAATGTTTGTTATTAGTGAAAAGTATATCCCCAGCCTAAAGCAGTTATAAAAATTTTCACTTTTTAATGTACAACCAAATTTTAGGCTTAGATTAAACTTATTTGCACTATCTTGCCCATCTTTTATCACAAAATTGGTGATGAATAATTCTATCTCAATGTTTGAAATTTTTTACAAAAATCGTTTTTTTTTTTATTTACAAAGTTTTTTTGGGAAAAATAAAAAATTCCCCAAAAAAATCGACCTTTTTAAATAGAAGGCAGAAAAAGTGGCGCCATCTATTCTTTCCATATTATATCAGATGATATAAAATCTAATTTTACAAATAATTTTAAATATTCTAAAAAAAATATCCTTTAAAACCCAAAAAATTTTTTTGTGCAAAAAAAAAAAAAAACAGTGAATGTTGGAATTTGACATTTGATGTAATTTTATAGATAGTAAAAAAAAATTTGAAAATCCGGCCCTGACCTACTATTCTTTGGGGGCCAAATTCCGCGGGGCCACCCCCCTATTCCCGCTGCCCTGCACGCCTGGACAATTTTCTTCTGGTATTGGGCTTCCATCCCCCAAATTTTCCTTCCCCCTTTTGGGGGCTCACCTTTTTATATTTCCCCCACCATTTCCAAAACCCCTAATAAACCCTTGACCCTGTTGGGGGGGGGAAAAATTTTCCCCCCCCCAAAAACAAAGTTTCTTTGGGAAATTGCGAATCTTAGTCGTGCCATTGCTGGAAAAAAAACCCCGGTATGTGTTCTGCCGTTTTTTTTCCCCCTCCATGCACATGGGGTTTTTTGGCGTCCCGCTAGGCCGATCTTGTCTGGGTATTTTAATCTGCAGCCCCCCGTGTACAGTCCCACTATTTTTTTAAAGGGGTCCCCCCTTGATTCCCCCAAAATTAGTTTGAAAATACATTGTTGGTTGGGTGGGCTTATAAAGGGCCCCCCAGTGTCTGAGCCCCCGGAAAATCCATGCCAGTACCGAAGATTTTCTTTTTTGTGCCAAGCTGATATGAACTTTCCGGCCCTGTAAATTTTTTTGGTTTAAAGGGGGGCTCGGATTCTTTTCCCCTTTTTTGGCCGGTGTGCCCCGGTACCCCAAAAGTGTAACCTTATTTTTTTTGCCCCGGGTTTTGGGCAGCGAAAACCCCTTTAAAAATTCCCCGACGGTTTTCGAATTGCTCCGGCTGGATTCAAATTCTTTAAAAGTTGCTTGACTATCGGAGAATATTTTAATTGTCTTACGTGGCAGTGCCGATCAACCAGTGATCAAAAACACATCTTGCAAAAAACCTCCGCTTGAAATATGGTTGCGAGAGTGCCCGGGCCCAAAAGGAAAAAACTGCCCTCGGCCTCTGTCCATATATTCCAGCTAAAAATTTTTTTCAAAAACCCGGGGGGGGTCGGTCGTTTTGACCCCAGTCCCCCCCTTTTTGGGGGAGACTACACTGTGGGGGCCCGGGTTTAATTGTTTGCTTAGGCATTATGAAACTTTTTCCCCTCTGTCAAGGTAAAAGGAAAAATTTTTTTGGGGGCTGGTGTTTTTTCCATACGACACGCCTGGGGTTTTTTTTACAATTGACATTTTTTTTTTTAAAAATTTTTTTATTTTGATGGACTATAAAAATTAAAATATTTGAAAATTTTTAAAAAAATATTCATGTTATTTTTTTTCCCCAAAAAAAGGGGGGGCCCCCCAAAACTAAAAAAATTCCCCAAAATTTCTGCAGAAAAAAAGTAATAATATAAAAAAGGTTTTTTTTCCGGGTTTTTAAAGGGGGAAACTTTTGGGAAAAAACGTGACTTGAGAAAAACGTTAAATTTGACATTATAGTTTATTCCCAAGTTTCATTTCTCTATTTTGAAAAGTGTAGAAAAAAAGGGGGGGGGAGCATAGGCGTGCGCACCGTGGGTGCCGTGGCACCCCACTAGTCTAAAAAATTTCTATATTTAAAATATAAAAATTATTATTTGAAAGGTTTTCCCCATTTAAAAAAATTCCCCTGAACCCTTCTAAAAATGGGGTATGGAAAAACCAAAATTTAAAATCCACAATACGCCAAGAACGTTTAAAAAATCTTCGGGTTTTTTTTTGTGGAACGGGAAATTTAAAACCCCCAAAAATTTTTTTATAAGTACTGGGAAAAAATTTAAAAAAAATTTTTAAAAAAAAATTTTTATAATTTTTAAAAAATTAAAGGGGGTTTTTTTTTTTTTTTTAAAAAACCAAAAATTTTTTTTTTTTTTTAAAATTAAAATTTTTTTTTTAAAAAAATTTTTAAAAAAATTTTTTTTTTATATTTTTTTTTTTTTTTTTAAAAAACCCCCCCCCCAAAAAACCCCCAAATTTTAAAAAAAAAATTGGGGGCCCTTCCTTTTTGGGGGGTTTTTTTTCCCCCCCTTTTTTTCCCCCCCAAAGGGGGGGTCCGGGGGGGGGGGTTTTTTTCAAAATTTCAACCCCGGGCCCCCTTTTTTTGGGTTTTTTAAAAAAAAATTTTTTTTAAAATTTTTTTTTTTTTTTTTTTTTTTTTTTTTTTTTGGGTTTTTTAGGTTTTTTTTTTAAAAAAAACCCCCCCCCCCGGGGGTTTTTTTTTTTTTAAAAAAAAATTTTTTTTTTTTTTTTTTTAAAAATTTTTTTTTTGGCCCCCTTTTTTTTTTTTTGGGGGGGTTTAAAAGGGTTTTTTTTTTTTGGGGGGGGTTTTTTTTTTTTTTAAAAATTTTTTTTTTTTAAAACTTTTTAAATTTAAAAATTTTAAATTTTAAAAAAATTTTTCCTTTTTTTTTTTGGGGCCCAAAAATTTAAAATTTTTTTTTAAAAGGGGTTTTTTTTAAAAAAGGGGTTTTTAAAAAAACCGGGGTTTTAAAAAAAAAATTTTTTTGGGGGAACCCCCAAAAAACCCCCAAAAAAAAAAAAAATTTTTTTGGGGGGGCCGGGGGCCCCGGGGGGCCCCCCCCAAAAAAAAAATTTAAAAAAATTTTTTAAAAAGGGGTTTTTTTTTAAAAAGGGTTTAAAAAAATTAAAAAATTTTTTTAAAATTTAAAAAACCCTTTTTTCCCCCAAAAATTTTTTTTTTTTTTTAAAAAGGGTTTTTTAAAAAAAAATTTTAAAAAAAAAAAAAAAAATTTAAAAAGCTTTCCCCCGCAAAAAAAATATTTTTTTTAAATTTTTAAAATTAGTTTTTCCTTTTTTTTTAAAATACCCTTTTTTTTTGGCAAGAAAAAAAGTTTTTTTTTTTTTTTTTTAAAAAATTTTTAAAAATCCTTTCTGGTACAAATTGGGGCTTTTAAAGTTTAAAAAAGTTTTAAAACCCTTTTTTTTGATTTCCCCTTTTTAGTTTGATTCCGGGGTTTTTTATTTTTAAAGGGGGCCCAAATTATTTTTGCCCTTTGGTTAGGGGCCGAATTTAAAAATTTTTTGGTTTCGTCCGGTGGAAGTTTATTTTATTAAAATTTTTCCCGGGTTTTTTAAAAGCGTTTTTTAAAGGGCCGGGGTTTTAAATTTTTTTTAAAAAGAAAAAAAATTTTTTAAAAATTTCCCCCAAAACCCCCGGGGTAAAAACCCCCCACAAAAATATTTCCCTAAAATTTTGGAAAATTTCCCCCCAATTTGGTTTTTCTTTTTTTTGGTTGTGATTTGAAAAACCCCGGGTTGTTTTTTTGGTTAAAAAAAGGGTTTTTTTAATTTTTTAAAAAATTTTTACCCAAAAAAAATTTTTTAAATGTTTTGCTTTTTTTAAATTTTTTGGTTTTTAAAAAAAATTTTTAAAAAATAGGGTTCGTTAAAAAGTCAAAAAAAAGGTATATTTTTTTTTTTTCCCCCAATTTTTAAAAAAGGTTTTAAAGCTATTTTTGACCCTGTTAAAAAAGCTGCTTAAAAAAAATTTTTCCCCAATTTTTTTTAAATTTAAATTTTTTTAAAATTTGGGGGTTGGGGTTTTTTTAAAAAATTTTTAAACCCGGGGAAAACCCCAAAAAAAAATTTCAAATTTTTTTTCAAAATTTTTTAAACCCTTTTTGGGGGTTTTTTTCTTAAATTTGGGTTTTTTTTTTTAAAAATTTTTTCCCCCCCTTCTAAAAAATTTGTCCTTTAATTAAAAAACGGCTTTTTTCCCTTTTTAAATTTTAAAATTTTAAATGGTTTTCAAATATTTTTTGGTTTTTAAAAAAAAATTTTTTTTAAAAATTTAAAAAAATTTTTCAATAATTTTAAAAATTTTTTAGAACATTTAAAAAAGTCGGCGTTTTTTAAATGTTTAAAAAAAAAATATTAAAATAAAATTAAAAAAAATTTTTTTTTAAATTTTTTTTGCGCTTTTTTGGGGTTTTAAAACCTTTTTGGGGGTTTTTTTGGGTTTTTAAAAAAAAATTTTTCTGTATTTTTACATTTCAAATTTTTTAAAATTTTTCCTTCCGGGGGTTTTTTTTTTTAAAGGGCCCAAAAAATGTAAAATTATATTTAAAATTTAAAAGGGGGGGCATTGGAGCTTTTTTCCCGTAAAATTTTAAAATTTTTTTTGGCAAATTTCCCCTTTTAAGATTTCCCCAAAAGAAATTTCCCCAACCCTTTTCCCCATTTAAGGGCCTTTTTTTTCCCAAAAAAACCGGGGGTTTAAATTAATTTATTTTAAAAAGGGGCCTTTGGGGGGTTTTTTTTTATTTGGGCCCGTTTTTAATAAAATTTTTAAAAAAGCTTTGTTCATATTTAAATTTAAAATAAAAAGGGTCTTTCTTTCCACCCAAAAATTTTAAAAGGGGTTTAAAATTGGTTTTTTGATCCCCCCGGGAAAAAACAAGGGTTTTTTTTCCCCCCCCAATTTTTTCTTAAAAAACTCAAATTTTAAAAAATAAAATTTAGTCTTTTTTAAATTTTTAAAAAAAAAAACAAAAATTTCTTTTCCCTTTTTCAGGGAATCCCTTTGATCTCGCCGATGCCCAAAAACAAGCCCCTTTTTGGAAAAATGTTTCTTTTTTTAAACTTTTTAAAGGGGGTAAATAAAAATTTTTCCAAAACCAGAAATTAAACCCAAAATTTGGGGTTTTTTTACAAAAAAAAGGAATTTTTTTTTAAATTTTTTTGGGGGGAAAAAACTTTATTTTTTTTAATTTTAAAAAATTTTATTTTTTTTAAATTTTTTAAAAATTTCCAAAAAATGCAAGTCCCATTTTTTCCCCTTTTAAATTTTTGGAAAAGGTTTGACCTTGGGTTTTTTAAAAAAAAAAACCGTTGCCAGTTCCCCCCAAAACCCCCGTTAAAATTTTTTTTTTCAGTAAAAAATTTTCTCCCCCAAAATTTTTTTATTTTAAATTTTAAAAACATTTTCTTAAAAAAAAAAAAACCTTTTTAAAAAAAAAATTAGTTTAAAAATTTTTTAAATTTTTTTTTTTTTTTTTAAAAATTTTTTTTTGGGGGTTTAACATTTTTGGGGAAAATTTTGGGGCCATTGTTACCTGAAAAATTTTAAAAATTTTTTTGTAAGGGGAACCCCTTTTTGCAATAAAGTTATTTCTAAATTTTTTCATTTTTAAATTTTTTTTTAGGGAATTTTTTTTGATAAAAAAAAGTTCTGTATATATTTATTAAATTGTAGTAATTGAACATGTCTTACTACAATTTTTTGTAATAAAATAATCACAATAATTGACCTATGTCCTATTGTGTTTTCTTATATTACTTTTTATAATTTAATTTACTTTTTCCTGTTTAATTGCAAAATACAACAAATAATACCCCTAATACATTATTAAACATTTTGGGTAAAAACCAAGCTAACAAAAAAATTTGGTGATGACTTTCCCACCAAGAATTGTCTGCCCGTTGGCAATATGCAGTAAGGGGATTGAAAAGATTTAGTCCAAAATATTTTTAAAAATACCCAATTCCAGAAATTGCAAATTTTCAACCCCCTAAATTAAATGAGGAAAATTGTTTTAATGTTTAAACAGGAGGGTAAAAAACAAGATAATTATCAATAAAATACAAATAATATCCCAGCTGCATTGGTCGGCATTGGACAAAAGTCAGACATTTTAAAAAAAAAAGACTTAAAAGGTTTGGCCACACTTGCAGACAGTGGCCAGTTATTATGCGAAAATGCATACCAAATTTCTTTACATAGGCGTTTCCTGTTAAACCCCAAATTAAAGAGGAGAAAAGAAAGACAATCTCTGATTGTCCTATTGATGTCTTGTTTAGTAAGAAGTTGCAAGAATCCTTAAACTGGATAAATCTTTTTTAAAGACAGGCAAAGAATTAAAAATTTATACAAAAAACCCCAGAAAAAAAAAGGAACTACCAACCCTCCTCGTTTCAGCCGCAGCCTGGACCATCGGCTTTACAAAACACAACATATAGTTCAAGGACTTTTTATACCATCCTCGAAGGGAGCCACTTCAACGAAATGGAACCAAAGAATTTTACCAAACACCGAAGGAGTTCCCAACATCAACAGAAAAAGCCGTACCAACCAGAAACAATAAACCTCAAACGTGCAAGTTCCTATCACCAACAAGGTAAATAATTGGCATAAAATTACCAAAATCCAGTTGTTTTAAAATGGGTAAAAGGTATTTCTAACCTTTCAATAAAAAACCAAACAGTTTTTTGAACCAAAAGTCAACATAAACCAATCTGAAAAAACTAATTATTGCCAGGCTATAAGCGATTTACTAAATATTGGTGCTATTACAAAATGTCGTTATACGAAAGATCAGTTTTTATCCCCATTTTTTCTAAATCAAAAACCAAATGGTAAATATAGATTTATTTTAAATCTTAAAAAATTAAATACTTTTTAACAGCTCCTCATTTTAAACTAGAGGATTATAGAACCGTCCTAAAACTAGTTACTCCTTCGGTTTTCTTTTGCAGTATTGATCTAAAGGACGCTTATTTTCTTTGTCAATAAAACATAAATGAAAATATTTACGCTTTCGTTTTAATAATCAATTACAATTTACTTGCTTACCTTTCGGCTTAAACTTGGCCCCATATATATTTACAAAAATAACACGTCCGCTATTAAAATACTTTCGAGAACAAAACATGCTATGTTCAGCATATCTTGACGATTTTTTAATAGTAGCCAAATCATATACGCAATGTATAAAACATACAAATCTTGTCTGTAAAACAACTTTTAAGCTTAGGCTTTTGTATAAATTATGATAAGTGTAAACTTAATCCTAATCAGGAAATGCGTATCTTGGTTTTATTATAAATAGCAGAAATGACAATTAGTTTACCTAAAGAAAGAAAAGATAAAGTTGTAAGCAAATTGTTATCTTTTCAGAACAAAAATTCATGTAAGATCAGGGATTTCGCAAATTTAATAGGTACACTAGTTGCCACAAAACCAGCAATTAAATATGGTTGGGTACATATAAAAATATGGAAAGTGAAAAAACATAAAGCTCTTTTTCTAAATAATAATAATTATAACGCCCAAATGAGTTTACCAAATATTTTACAAAACGATTTTCGATGGTGGCTAAGAAAAACCCCAATTAGTAAAAAATATTTTGTGCAAAAGCCTTTGAAATTGAAATTTTACAGACGCATCAATACAGGTTGGGGTGCAAGCTGTGGAATGTCCAAGCCATGGGTTCTGACACAAATAGAAACAAATTTTCACATTAATTATTTAGAACTTCTGGCAGCATTTATAAATAAATAAAAATATATTATTAAGATTTGATAATGTTACGGCAATTGCGACTATAAATAAAATGGGAAGTGTGCGATTTGGAAAAATCAATAATATATCCCGTAAAATTTGGGAATGGTGTGAGTCAAAAGATATTTTTATTCAAGCTACTTATATAAGCTCCTCGGATAATATCATAGCTGACTTTGAATCTCGAAGAGTAAACTCAAACATAGAATACGAACTAAATATTAAAACTTTTAAAGAGATAATAAATACATTTGGAACACCCGAAATCGATTTATTTGCTAATTATCAAAACAAAAAATGTCAAAAATTTGTTTCGTGGCAGCCCGATCCAGAATCCATGTGCGTAGATGCCTTTACAATCAGGTGGAACACGTATTTCTTTTACGCATTCCCTCCATTTTCACTAATAGGAAGAGTTTTGGAAAAAATCATTCAAGAAAAAGCAACCGGAATTTTAATAGTTCCATATTGGCCAAGCCAATATTGGTACCCGATATTTAAGAGCTTACTTCTTAGTAGACCTTTAATTTTTCCTTATTTTGATGGTCTCTTTTTATCACCTTTTAGATCCACATTAATTCACCTTCAAAACATTACCTTGGTTGCCGGGAAGTTATACGGGGGGCGTTCCTTAAAAGAGGCACAACAGAAGCAGCTATTCCAGCATTAATAGCCTCACTAACAGAAAGCACATTAAAGGTAACGTCCATTGTCTGGTAACTTTGCATGGCACCAATCCACGAATAACAGGATTATTAGTATTTTTTGATTAGAAACTCAAAATGCTCCCCTTTCGATCGTTAAAGCATCCACAGGCAATGCTGCCCTTTTCTCGAAAGCAAATTGTGAAGATTGATGAGTTTTAGGAGCCTATAATCTAAACCCCCTCAACCAAATACTGCATCGTTGGTCCTAGTTTTGCATTTTGAAAAATTTTGTCGTTATCCGGGAATAAGTTTTTGCACCATGCATCGCCGTTCAAACATTAAATTCAGTCTTGACAAATAAAAAAAATATATAATCAAATGAAACCTAATATCAACCAAAGAGTAAAAACCTCTGGTTAAAAGGGAAACCACTGTTAGTTTTCTTTAATTCCATAAACTGCTGTGTTTGCAAAAACTTTACTTTTTATATAGAAAGAACTTCTAATCTAAGCCAAAAGAAAAACGGCTATTTCTGACATATAAAACCCTACCATGCAGCACCTGCAGATTTCAGTGGAAAATGTTAAAATAATGGAATTGAACCGCCATATTTTCAACACATGACTGAGCTAACCAGCTCTGTGCGAAACATCGAAGTTGAAACGCAGATGACCAAAATTCCGATGTATTTTGCAAGTTCTTATAGACCAATCATGCCTCTGAGATCATTTCGAGATCAATACATAAAGTAAGTAACTTTGTTTATAAAAGTTAATCTAGAAAAGCTTTGTTACTTTGTTAAAAACATTTTTTTCTTTTTAAATTTTTCTTTATAGGTACTAGTTTTTTAGAAATTTATTCATACTTTTATAATATAAAATTTTTTTTGCTGTCAAAATAAATTTGTATTATAAAATTGTTAATTGACGTTTTAATTTCTAACACACTACTGTAGCGTAATAAGTATGAGGAAACAGCATGGATAATTAATAGATTTCGATTACCTGTAAGGATGTCTCGTAAGTTTTGGGTCGCAAAATTAAAACCACTTCAAAAAGCCCCCGTCTTAACCTAATGAAAGGGGCAAGAGGTAGCAGCGGGCAGTTCCTGTGGTGGTATTTTTCGTGGAGGTATGTTTAAAATGCATCCTTTTTAAAACATTTGGACAAACTCGAAAATTTCTTATACTACTAAACATCAATTATTACCATAGCACCGACATCTACGACCGATAAATTTTTTATCTGCATCGATTAAGGCTAGCAGTACCAAACTAAAGTGTTTTTATAACAAAAGTTTAATTTGAACCACTGTGCGGGTGAAGTGCTTGAATATAACACGTGTTTTCCATCAATGGCAGCAGTTACGTTGAAAGTTCCATTTCTCGTAAAAACCTTTTTTTTTCTGTTCATTACGATCTTCAGAAGGTTTTGGCATCGACATGGGCTGTAGCAATTTCAATAATGGCTTCGCAGGTCAGTACACAATTCTTCACTGTACGTTGCCAATCCTGAAGGAAAATGCCAGTGATCTAAAAGAATTCCCAGTGGCTATGTACACAAAACAAATGTTTTTTAATTTTTACAGGCAATGTATAAGAAGAAAGAGCGATGGACCAGAATAAACAACGGTTTTCATAGGAAGATTTGTTTGCGTAAGACCAAAAAGCGGCCAAAAGCAGCATCGAAAGCTAAAACCTCCCAAATTCTTCCAAGAACTTTCTTTTTCAGCACCATACCTAAACGATGAGGAAGACATGGATCAAGCCTATCGCCTAGTATTGTTATTAACGACGAAACACAGCATTGGAAGCACCGTCTGATTCTATCTAGATACAAGCGTGCAGGAAGTCAACAATCCATACATCCGTTCGAACTGTCGGTGGAAATCCGACCGCAGCTTCTACAAGCTTCACAGGATTCAACTGCAGCCAACATTCTACAACAATACTTAAAAGAAAGGAACAAAACAGAAATCTGGTGATCTAGTGGATTTTTCATCAATATGGCTAAAAAAGTAAAAACTTTTTCCCTTTTCGAGACCAAATTCAAATTAAATCTCAATTGTTTTAAATGGTTAACAACTGGAATGGGCCGACAACTCCCAAACAATCCTGAATATCCTGTTAATCTTATGACATCTGATTTAAATGGGGGGAAATGAGAATTGTAATGGCTCCGGCACATACTCGTTCAAATACAACGATGTTTACTTCGCCTGCTATGGAAAAATCACAAACATTGCTTCAAATCTGTGAAATATATGATGTCTCCTCCTCCTCCTCCACCTGCCCAGAACGAAACTCTGCACAATCTGTCTCCGGCGATGTTTTCTCATTCATCCCTTAGAAATGCCCCCTTCACCCATTTATGAAACTAGTCCCCACGTCCTTGCAAACTCTGCACATGATGTCCTCCCAAAAAAAATGTTAACTATACGGAACGTTTACATGCAGTAATCAAAAAACGCAGATTCTAATATTTACATTTTTAAAAAGAAATAATCATCCAATGTTTAATTTTAATAAATACCTTAAACACACAGAAGCCTTTCTTCTTATGCCTCCCCGTATGTAGTATTCTGTCTCAGTAAATGTGGTTTTTGGATTCAACAAGATAATTGTTTTTCTTGCGACCGAAAAAATTGGAAGAACTTTGTGTCATCGTTTAACAAATCGGGAAAAAGGGTGTGATATTCTCCACTCCGATCTCTTCTTGAATATTTTGTTATCCCGATACTATGTTTTCTTTTTTAGCTTTTTTCCAATTCTTCCTCTTCTGCTAACAAAAAAGCTACAACGACTTTTTTTCATCCTTTCCTCCATTCTCAGAGTCCCACGTCGCTCACTGAAAATCGAATGAACTGGCATCGTCAATCCGTATGCTGGTACTCACCCTCGGGAATCCGTACGCTGAATACAGTGGACGCACTGTGAAAAAAAATTTTTCCGTTTGATGCGATACGTCCCTCGTGCGATACCGACAAGTGGACGCTTACCTTAAAAAAAATACGATTATTGTTTCAAAAAAAGGTGGAACTTTTTTTTAATGTTGGCCATAATCCCCCAAAAATAAAGTAAATAGATTATTAGAATATTTTAAATTAAGAATTCAAAAATATCTTTTTGACGTTAAACACTCACAGGCTGCACTGTCCCCAATTTTCCTCAAAACAAAAAAGATGAAGATATATTAAAAAAGGGTTTTTAAAGGGGCCTATAATCTAAATCCCCTCAACCAAAATACCAGCTACATGGGATCCCAATATAGTTTTAGATATTTAGAAAAATATTTTCCATTTAAAATTTATCCCTTGAGGAACTAAGTTTTAAAATTAGTCACCTTAGTTGCCCTTACCTCTGCCCAAAGGTTCAAACAATTTCAAAATATTTTGACAATATAAAAAACAATAATAAAAAATAGAAATCCCAATAGCCGAAAAAAGTAAAAAATCTGGTTTTTAAAAAGGTACAACCACTGTTAGTTTTTTCCCTTTTTCCGGATAAACCTAGTCTGTGTGTTGCAAAAACTTTTTCTTTTATAAGAAAGAACTTCTAATCAAAACCTAAAAAGAAAAAAATATTTCCCGACATATAAAAAACCCACCATGCAGCCCCTCCAGACCAAGCAGGTGGATAAATAATTCAGTGGAATTGATACCGCCATATTTTCAACACATAAATAGGCACGCTAATACGTCAGCTGTTTAAAGGGGGGGTAAAAATCAGTAATAAGAAAGCGGGGATGGACTCAAAAAAAATGTATTTTCAAATTTTTTAATAGACCAAACCTCTGCAGATACATTTCGGGTAATAATAAAATAAATCTTTGTTTTATTATAATTAAACAGTGATAAAACTTTTGTTACTTTGTTAAAAACATTTTTTTCTTTTTTTTTTAAATATTTTCTTAATATAGGTACTAGTTTTTAAAAATTTATTCTACTTTTATAATAAAAGTTTTATTTTTTCAAAATAAAACTTGTATTATAAAATTTTAATTAGTCGTTTTTTTCTTTAAACACTTGTTTTAAAAATCATAGGAAAACGTGGATAAATTTAAAAGTTGATCACACCTGTAAGGATGATCGTCGTAATTTTACGTTTCAAAAATTTTTAAAAAACCCCCCTTTAAACAATCCCCGATCAATTAACCAAAATAATGCAATGGAAAGCGGATCGACAACGGGCAGGTTAAAGTTTTTTATCTTTTGGTTTGTGCTGACTGGTATGAAAGCTGCATACCTTTTTTAATAATCATTTCGGACAACAGCTCGGATAATTACGATCGATCATCCTTACGGTAAGTCGATCAATCTATTATGGGTCTTCTTATGGGTAACGTTAGGTAAGAAAAATAATAAATATCAATTATGAAAATTTAAAAAAAGAAAAATTTTTTAAAAAAGCATGGGAAAAATAAAAAGCTATCTTTTAGATGATTTTCCTGTTTTGTATTTCTGTGGGTGATTAATTACTGGGCGACCAGGCAAATTTTAATTAAAACAGGGCCCTAAATTTAATGAAAGAAAGTACAATTTTAATTTAAAGTTCCTTTTTTTCTTTTTCTGTATTTTTTTAAAAAGAAATTAGATTTTTTGGTTTCTTCTCTTTCATTATCAACTTTTAAGGTCGAAAGCTGTAGAAACATAATATTTAACGGATACTGTTACAATGAATACTCAGGTACCAAAAATTACTACTGTTATTCTGTCTCATGAATGTTTCTTATTAGTGAAAAGTATATGCCTAAAAAGCAGTTATAAAAATTTTTACTTTTTAATGTACAACCAGAATCGTACGATTATATTAAACTCATTTACACTATTTTACCCTTCTTTTATCACAAAATTGGTGATAAGTACATGAAACTATCATACAATAGTTAAAATTTATTTAAAAAAATCGTGTTTTTATTTATTTACAAAGATTTTTGGTAAAAATTCGAAACTCCCAAGACTATCGACCATTTAAATAAAAGGCTGTAAAGTGGCGCCATCTATTCTTTCCATATTATATCAGATGATATAAAATCCAATATTACAAATAATTTTAAATATTCTCTAGTAATATCCTTTAATAACCAACAATTTTGCGCAAAAAATAAAAACACTGAATGTTTGAATTTGACATTTGATGCTGTCAATTTTATAGATAGTAACAAAGAATTATGGTAGTCCGGCCCTGACCCACTATTCATTGCGCAAACTCCGCGGGGCCATCTCCCTATTCCCGCTGCCCTGCACTCCTGGACAATTTTGTTCTATAGTATTGGACTTCCATACATCTTTAAACTTCCTTGGTGGTCAAGCATGCCGACGCGACGGTAGCATTTAATTCGAATTATCACCAGATTCGACGGAACCTCAAAGATGCGAGTGGCTAAGAATAGCGGCCCAATGACGAAAATATGCTTGTAAGTAACAAATTTTAAGAAAGAAGTGGATTCTTAGATATATCGCTGAATTACGTTTATTCAATCGTTTATGAGCACTTATTCTCCTCTTGACATTTCAAGTGATTTGCCTTGCATGATTTTATGTTTATTATTATACTGAACTTTTCCTTGTCTGGTAATGTAGGCAAAGATAATGAATCAAAACAAATTACGCGTTACCCTTTAGTAGCTGAATTCTTGAATAAATAAAGACATTAACATTTTGCAAAAACAGTAGTTAATAGCAGAAACAGCATAACGGTTTTTAATATCTCAAAGTTATTAATCTTAGACTTTATTACCTTAAAACCACCGTCTGTTTTGTGCAATTTTTTTAATGTATTTAGGATAATTCAACCCGGTAATATAAAAGTTTTTTATTTTCGATAATCGAATTTATGGACGCCGACTTAATTGAACAATTTATTTATCGGTATTCATTTTAAGAAGCAACAGAATTCAATTTTTTACGAGAAATTTGTGATTTTTATTGGAAAATAGAAAAAAAGTAACAATAAATACGTAAAATGTCAAAACATAAAAGTCAATGTTTTGTGAAAGTCTAGTGTTAAATGTTAATAAGAATGAAATATTCTTTTTTCGACCGATTGGAAAATATCCAATTCCTGAAGGATTTTTTGGCCAGAAATTAACTTTTTTCCGGGCTGGACGAGAAAGTGGTTATCACGGAATGGAAAACTACTTTTGTCGGGCTTATTTGTCACTTTTCTAGTCACTTTGCAGATCCATCAAATGAAAAATAAGCTGCTAATTTAGACCATAGCCGTTTTTATTTATGGTTGTTACTAGTGATGGGCATATTCGGAATATCATTCGACATATGAAACATTGACCGATCAATGCCAGTCGATATTCGATATATTACGCCGACCGTCGACCGTCAATTTACGCCGAAGTCGAAGCGTTTGCTTTAGAAATAACGAATTATTTCGAATAAATCAGTTGTTGGAAGATGAAAAATAAATTATTTTGTTTCGGCTTTTGATTTCAGTCGACTATTTTAGTTGTTCGCATACGTATTAGTGTACGTTTTTAATTTGTTTTGCTGTTATTGGTCGTGCGGCGGAAGTTTTGTTTCCGTTTTAATTCGTAATTATTGGTGTGGTGGATAGAATAGTATACAGTGGCCGCCAAAAAAGTCGACATTTTGCGGAAAAATTATTTAATTTTCACTAATAATTATAAGGTAACCGTTTACATCAAAATCCTCAAATAAAAGCAATCGACAGAAATTAAGACGCAATTGTCTGCAAAATAAAAATATATTTTAACCGAAATAGGCTGTTAAAGAATGCTTTTGATAATTTAGATTTTATCGCATTGCTATTTTATTATGTTCCAGAAGTAGAGATCGAACGCTGTAAGAACAACACCGATACGTCACGGTCTCATATGGCAAACTGATATAAAACCGTGACGTATCGGTGTTGTTCTAACAGCGTTCGATCTCTAATATGTTTAATTATTACTTTATTTTATAGCGTAATAATAATTAAATATAAAATTATATGGTAATGAATTACAATGTGGCATCCGACATTTAAATTTTTAAGTGCATTCTTTTGATAGCTCTTCCTATTTAAAATATATATATATATATATATATATATATATATATATATATATATATATATATATATATATATATATATATATATATATATAATGTGGAAGAATTCGATCGACAAGTTAACACAAAATCAATATTGGGTATCGATCAGCTATGTGGTTTGGTGTTATCCCTTTTCCTACATGTCAAGAGAATACTCTTCGGTTCCTATAAGATGCTAGTTTTCTATTTGTATTCCCCATTGTTTTAAATACTTGTTTGCTCCTATTGTTACTGATTGTTTGAAAAACCCATTCCTGAAAAATGGAGAGGAAGTCTCGATCACAAGTTAAACAGCAAAATCAATATTTATATAGATATTATGATACCCAAAATTATTTTTACTATATATATATATATATATATATATATATATATATATATATATATATATATATATATATATATATATATATATATATATATATATATATAGGATACAAAAATACTACCCACCTCATTTTTTGAATAAAAACATATGGCTTTCAAATGTTAGAATGACATATATATATAAGATACCGGTTTTGGATTTACAAGATGTTATCTACTTCGTTTAACCGAAACATCAACTTTGATATTTTTAATGAACACTGTATATTTTTAATTTGGTTTCTAAGGATCATTTCTGATATAAATCTAAATTATACCCTATAGCTATTTACTAGTTTTTAAGAAAATGGCGATTAAAGATGTCCAAACTACGCACATTATGAGTTTTTGGAAAACAAATAAATGTTATAAAAAATTATGTTTTATTTTAATTTTTTTTAAACTTTTATCTGTGAAGGTCATAATAAAACTACTTCCGGCTTTACGGAAGTTCAAAAATTCACTTTTCTAATAAATTTTACTTCAAAAATTTAAAAACATTTTATATTTTTTTTGAATTTTACAGGTCATTTCATATAAAATCTGTATAAATATAACTGTCTTTTTAGTTTTTAAGAAAATGGCGATTAAAGATGTCCAAACGACCGCAATTACAGTTATAGGGAAAACAAATAAATACCGTCCTTTGAAATTTGTTATTTTAATATTGATTTTTTTTAAGTTGTTTTATTTTGACTTTCGCAATAAAGTTTTTTAAAAAATTAAATTAAAAAATAATAAATCTTTCTACTTTATTTGTTATCCCTATAACTCATAATATATGCGTTGTTTGGACATCTTCAAAAATGATTTTCTAAAAAACTAACAAAAATAGGTATAATTATATACAGATTTTACATTGATAGAATCAAATATAAAAAATATACAAGTGTTATTAATTTTGATAAATTATTAAAAGTCAATTTTAGCATTCCATTAAAGCCAGTATTTTATTATGACATCCACATACCTTAAAAAAATTAAATTAAACATAATAATTTTTATATATTTGTTTTTTCCCATAAAACTGCATAATATATATTTTAATTTAATCTTAATAAAAACATGAATATAAACATAATATACATTTTATTTAGAAATGATTTAAATAAAATTTTAAAAAATATAAGTATTCAATAAAAAATAATATTGATATAAGAAGATAAATTATATATATCCAAATAATTATAATATTATAACATTAAAATTTGAAAGCTATATGTTTTATTCAAAAAACTGGGTAGTATTATCGTTTCACCATATATATATATATATATATATATATATATATATATATATATATATATATATATATATATATATATATATATATATATATATATATATATATATAATATAGTATCCACGGAAAAGGTGTTGAAGAGAAAAAACTTTTTTATTTTTGATTTTATCGAAAAAAGCTACTCTTGATAAAAAAATTTGCTACTTCATAGGGTAAGATTGGGATAGAAACATTTAACATTTTTTATACGCCGTGTTCAGAAAATTGAAAAAACTTAAAATGGTACAAGAGTAAAGAGCATTTATTTGAGAAGATAAGGAAATAAGTTACTAGGAAAAGTTGTTTATAATTAAAAGATAGTCTTTTATACCAATTTTCGAAAAAATCGGCCTACTTTTATTTATTTGTGATTAAATATATTTTATTATCAATTTAAATTTTTAATATTAATTTTATCAATTTTTTTGCTGTTAAGTAAGCATTTAAAGCTGACGTTACTGCTTCTAATGAATTATAAAAGCAAAGTGTCAATAAAGCTTGTCACTATCAACGCCTACTAGTACAATAATGAGTTGTTAATTTGGAATTAGATAATTAATATTAAAATAATTTTTATCACAAATTAATAAAAAGTAAGGCATTTTTGAAAAATGGTATTAGGAACTATCTTTTACTTTTGAACAACTTTTCCTAGTAACTTATTTCCATAAAAAAAAAAAAATAAAAGCTCTTGACTTTTAAACCATTTAAAGTTTTTTCAATTTTCTGAACACCGCGTATAAAATTTGTTAAATGTTTTAATCCCAATCTTACTCTCAGAAGTAGCAAATTTTTTTTAAGAGAAGCTTTTTTTGATAAAATTAAAAATAAAGAAGTTTTTTACTACTCAACATCTTTTGTGTGGACGTACTGGTGTGTCCACGGAAAAGGTGTTGAATAGGAAAAACTTCTTTATTTTTAATTTTATCGAAAAAAGTTACTTGTGATAAAAAATTTTGCTAGTTCTTAGAATAAGATTAGGATGAAAACATTTAACATATTTTTTACGCGATGTTCAGAAAATTGAAAAAACTTAAAATGGTACAAGAGTAAAGTGCATTTATTTGCTAAGATATGGAAATAAGTTACTAGAAAAAGTTGTTCAAACGTAAAAGGTAGTCTCTAATACCAATTTTCGAGAAAATCAGCCCACTTTTATTTATTTGTGATTAAAGTCTTATTATAAATTAACTAACTCCAAATTTTTGCACCAGTAGGCGTTGATAGTGACAAGCTTTATTGACACTTCGCTTTTATAATTCATTAGCTGCAGTATCGTCAGCTTTAAATGCTTACTTAACCCCAAAAAATGTGATAATAAATTGATATTAAAAATTAAATGGAATTTAAAATAAATTTAATCACAAAAAATAAAAATAGGCCGATTTTTTCGAAAATTGGTATTAGAGACTACATTTTAATTTTTAACAACTTTTCCTAGTAACTTATTTCCATTCTTCTTAAATAAATGCACTTTTACTCCTGTACCATTTTAAGTTTTTTCAATTTTCTGAACACCGCGTATAAAATATGTTAAATGTTTCTATCCCAATCTTACTCTTAGAAGTAGCAAAATTTTTAGCATAAAAATACACGTTTGCAGTGTGTGAACTTACTTTGTTTTGTACTTAGATGTAGAAGACAATGCCAATACACTTTCCGAACCTATATTTATAGATACTTTTTTTCACAAAATGGTCTAAAGCAATCGCCCTTTTGAATATTGCCGACTTTTTTTTAAACACCCTGTATATTGTTGAATTTACGTTCACAGGGTATATAAACAGTTAATTAAAATTAACGTTAACCTTTAAACAAAATGAAAATAAAATGGAACATGAAATAAAAACACAAACATACATCATATGCGATTTTATTGCATTGCAAAGCGGTAATTACAAACTAAGAGGAATAAATAATACATTTTGCTATCATATACAGAGTGATACAGATTTCGGCTCCAAACACTGACATGCCAGAAAGGGCTTTAAATAATTCTCAATATAAAATTTATAATTTCGTTTTCTAAAATACATTTACCGAATACAAATAATACAATATATACAATTTTTGACAAATAGTTTTTTGCAACAAATATATGTACATAATAATTAAATATTAATAGTAGTTTTTAAAACTAACTAAGGAATTTGATCGCGTATACTATATATATCGGGTGTCGGCGGAAATATTGCACACAGCTTTTTTATGTTGCCATAAACAAAAGTTCCGGCTTAACCGGATGTAAAATATCAATTCCGGTTAAGCCGGAAGTGGATCCAAGTCATATTGAATTTGATAAAATGTTGGTTATGGTTTAGAATCGCGCCCCACTTTTTTGGAATGTAAAATCAACACGATTTTTTGAGTTCTCAAATATCTTTATTCTTAAGGTCCATCAAAAATAGAATAACTAAAAAAAAATCATAAAAATGTCAATTTTTCGATAATTTTTTTAATATTTTAACAACCCAAAAATTGATATTTTTGATTTTTTTAATTTGTTTGCAGGTAGAATATCAACTAAATCACTAGAAATGGCTGACCTTAAATGAATGCATTTTATTGACGAAAAACTTGAAAAATACCCATTTTGGTAATATGCAAAGTGGCCGAAACCCCGGATTTCAACAAAATTTTTTAGGGGGGTTTTTTGGGGCGCTGATCCAATCTGAAAACCTTTTTTGGCGTGGCGTTTCGTTTTGAGATATTCATCATCAAACTAGAAAAATCAACTAACCCCATTTACACTTTTCCCTCCTTTTTTTGTACAGAATCTTGATTTTACATAACTGGAACACAATGTTTACAAACACCTTTTAAAAACTTGTTTATATATTTTTATTTATACTTATTTTTCATTTAATTGTAAACATTCATTTTGAACGCCAACCATGTATACAATGGGGAAATTTTTTAAGCAAACATGGCTGCACTGTTTGAAGTCATACTTTGCAATTTAATGAAAAAAGTGAAAAATATACATAAAATAGTTTTTAAAGGTGTTTGTCGCTAAACTGTGTGCCTTTTAGTGTAAAGATCAAGAACGTTACAAAAGAAGGGGGAATATGAAATGGGGTTGGGATTTGTTGATGATGAATATCTAAAAACAAACACAATATTTTTAGATTCGTGATCACAAACCCTAAAAATTTCTTTAAAAATGGTTGCGACCTAAATATATTTAAAATAAAAAATTACATCGAAAAAGTATATATTTTGATTTTTTTTAAAAAAGATTCGTAAATCCTGAAAAATAAGGTCGGTCGCAATTAAACAATTAAAATGTTTTTATGAGCCTTTTTCCAAACAAAACATCTTGTGATATATTGTTAAAAAAAAATTTTGAGTCATGTGACTTACTATGAAAATATACAGGTTACCATTTAAAATAATCGATTTCAAGTCACTTCCGGCTAAACCGGAAGTGATATTTTACATCCAATTAAATAAAACTTTATACCTTTTATAAGCATCCTAAATTTTAAAGTAAAATCTCTTATGGTAACGAAAAAAGCTGTGTAAAATATTTTCGATGATACCCGGTATGGTGAATAAAAATACATGAAAATGTTTTTTTTGTATTTTAAATAAATCTGTCAAAAAAAAACGAAATTACCATATTTTATACAACGGAATTTCAGAGCCAAAAGCTACATCAATTTTTGAAAAACTGCAGTGCTAAACAAAAACTCAAACTCCAAAACAGTTTTAAAAATGTTAATTCCGTTTTTCTTAAATCATTTTTTGATCAGAACCTGTATACAGGTATTTCTTTTTAAATTAGGGTAGATATTTAGTAAAAATATCTTTACAAATTTACTAAACACGAAAAAAAAAAAACATTTACACGATTTTTTTAATAAATAGCAAGATAAAAAAATAGAACTTTTTTTTTCTAAGATGTCAATGTTTTTTGAAAAAATCCATTATGAGAGAAACAATCAGTTACATTGTAAAAAAAATCACAACCGATACAAAAAAAAGGATGCTAAGTTGAGGGGAACAAAATATGTAGAGTAAGTACATCTGTCAGCTACATATGTATAAATGGCAAGTGATTGTGTCGTTTAGAATGGGACAGTTTTTATGTAAAAATGATTCTTGGTTTAAATCAGATTAAAATAGCATTAAATAAAAAAGAGATTTATGCTGAATGAATTTGTACCTTGTAAAAGGTTTTTACAAATAAAAATTTGTCTATTCGTCCAGAAACAAAAACAGTCACAGAACCATAGTACTATGTATTTTCCATAGGTAAAATAGTTTCTTAACTAAATGACATAGCGGTATGAAAATCTGTACAGTTTTCATTTGTGGCGCAATTCTTAGGTCTTCGCGAATGCTTTCGAGCGAGAAAAAGTTTATCACGATTCCGACGTGGAAACCCGCTGAAAATGGCCCCCCAAAGTCCCAAAAATGAGTTTTCCGCGAATATCGGCCAAAATATGCGAATTGGAAAATTTTTGTTCAGACAGAAAATGCAGATCATCTCGAAATCTACAAAAATAGTCCCTACCATTTTTTTCGTAACACCAATATTTTTCGCAAAAAGGCCGTCGAAAATCCATAACATTTCAAACTGGATACTTGTGGCTAAACGGCTAAAATTGCAGATAGGCAAAACAATTTTTTATCAAAACGCAAGAAAGATGGTGAAGGAAATTTTCTGTGATCATTGAACACTTGCTAGGTCTCATTATAAAAAAGAAATGTTAATAACAAACCATTTTTTTAAAAAAATATCAATAAATTAATGGGATACTTTAAAAATATTGTGAAAAAAAAACTTTTACTGCTTTTTTTCATATTCTAGAAAAATCAGAATGAACCCAAAATCATATGCAATGATAAGTACGGGTTTTTCCATTTCAATGAACCTTGAATGATTAAAAAATGTACATTATTGCCCGAGTAATGAAACAATTCGTCCGTCCGCTTATAGTCAGGGAGCCGGCAATCCTAAAAGTCCTGTGATCGCGGATTTGCAAAATTTTTATATTAATTAATAGCTTTTAGTTATAGGAACACAATGCATTCGGTAAGCCTCGATCTAGTTGGCCGAAAATATTTTGAAAAATTGATTACTAAAAAAAAGCAAAAATGTTTCCCCGTCATCGCGGATTTCGATAAAAAATGGTGTATTCTATGGGAAATTTTGTAATTTAACGTAAAAAAATTAGCTTACCAATTTAAACCAGCCGAAAGGGCCCGGCTTACATATTTAAAGGGTATTAAGGGGTAAATTTTCCCCATCATTTCGGTAAATGTTTTCTGTAAAAGAATTCTTCTATTACTATTAAGTATGAGTTTTTGGTTGGTTTCCGCCCGTTTTTAGACAAGCGAACCAAAATATTTTTAAATTTACATAAAAGAAACAAATTTAAAAAAAGTTTTCCGGAATGATGGAAATTTACCCAAATACACCCTTTTAATAGGTAAGCCAGACCCTTTCGGCTGGATAAAATTGATAAGCTTATTTTTACGTTAGAGTATAAAATTTCCTATAGAATACCCATTTATCGATATCCACTGACTTAATGCGATAATTAATTTTTAAATATTTTCGCCTAAGACTTACAGAATGGTTCCAACTAAAGCTGGCCTGGTTTAGCCGGCTCCGAATAAAATAGCATCTGAGGTAGCGGCAGCTGAATGAGGATTTTGGGTCCCGTTATCTCGAAACTATCGATTTTCGAAAAATTATAAAATAATTTTGTAGATTACAAGGCCTTGTTAATTTTTGTCTAAACGAAAATTATCAATTGGCATTTTTACAGATGGGAAACCCATTTTTCGGGCCTTGACCCATTTCACCACCTGTTAATGAAGATACACTTCTTCGAAGCATGCCTAGACAAAAATTGCGCCACAAGGAAAACTGTACAGATTTATTTACAGCTTTGTCCCTTCGTTTATTGAACGATCTGCATTGTTTAAGACTGTAGATGCACCTGATTTCGAGATAAACGCACTTTAAAGGACCCTGCAATTTGCTTATGGAAAATGGGTTATGGCCCATTGTTTTCAAGTATTTTTTTCCACTTAATTTGTTAATAACTTTTGCAATTGTTTGCATGCTGAAAAATCCTTCAAATATATTTTTCTATCGCTCATATTTTAGGAGCTTTAACTCGAATTAATATATTTTTGAACCTACTGAATTAGACTAATATTAACTTCAGAAATGTGTGGTAGCATTTCGTCAGAAACCCACATATATATTATGACAATATTTTTTAAAAAGTCAATTAAAATAATTTATATAAAAAATATTTTTTTACCTTATTCAACTTCTTCTTTTACTAAAATAAAACTTTCCCATTCTAAAGTCAACAGCACAATGTTAAGTGTGTATAAACCCGGTCTATTTAACTCTAAACTTCTAAAAAATGGCGTCGCACTCATCAATTCTTCATCTATTTAAATTGAAAGGTAATACTTTTATATAACACAATAAAAACTAGGATTTTTTCAGTCTTTATTATACAAATACGCGTAAGGTTTCACTTTTTTTTTCCTTCATCGTTCGACAAGTTTAACACTTTTTTTTATATGTATGTATACTAGAAATAAATAACTGACCAGGAAAAATATAACATTTACACGATTCTTCTTTTTTTTAGATTTTTTTCCAAAGTTATACAGGGTGATTTTCTTAAAATGACACGATTTGAAAAACACCTTGGTCAATTCAAGTCCATTAATTTATATCTTTGCAACAAACATGTCTGACATAGGAACTCTTTTTGTTATTATAGGAATCGATTATGTATAATTTAACATTCCATTATGGTTTATTTTTTCAAAACTTGTTTTAGACTCACCCTGTATAATTTTAGAGATATACGAATTGGTCACTATGCGCATCGCATATTAATAAGGGTTCCTACATAACATATAAAAACTGTACAAATTTATCTTAGTTAAAATCGAACATATCTAAAACAAATGTGACTACTATTAGAGCTGGGCGATAACATATCGATATCCACAATTCCTACATCGATATTTTTATGCGTCCAATACAACAATAATCCACTAAGTCTACGATAACCTAGGAGATATTAAAATATGAAAATATATATCTTTACTTATATATTTTGACAATTTAATATACAAAATATTCGATTATCAATATAGCTATAAAAACATCGATATAATAATATCGATATATTTGCCAATCTGACCACTATACGACTCGTATTACATAGGCCCAGAGACAGTTTACCACAAAGAAAATAATTAATAAATAATAATATACATTAGTAGTTTTTAGGAAATAGAAGCAAGGTACTCGGTTTTTAGAGTTTTCTGGCACCATTTTTCGTTTTTTAAAATAAAAAAATATATCCTACCGAGACTGCACAGGGTGCTCCACTAAGTAACTGTCTTTAAAGCTGAAAAGGGGGGAGTTGTGGACACCCTGTGGACTGATTGCAATTAAAAATTGTTACTGCGAATATATTTCATAAATTTACTTAGTGACAAAGAAACCCAGTTAAAATGATTTGTTTTGAATATCTTTTTGTTTACAAGTTTATCATTACAACAACAACACATCCAGATTTTTTTTCCAATTTGTAATAGCTGATAAATGAAATATTTAAGATAAGTATGATCGGGATTGTCAATGCTACTGTTAGTAAACGTTGTTTGCAAGTGTTAATAATAATGCCCAGGGTGAGAAGAAATACAAATTATATTGGATAACTATAGACTGCAAAGAAGTTTAGATACTGTGGTGAGATGTTGCCAGCAGGGTTCCAGGAAGGCCAAACCGGCACAGGACGAGTTCGCAGAAAAACACCTCTTCAAGATCGCCCTTAAGATTGCTAGCTTTACGAGATCGTTTCTCCACAACCAGGGCAATTACAAATCAGTGGTTTACAGAACATGAAAGGCCAATTGAAATGCGAACTGTTTATCGTCGAATAAGAAATTTTGCTCTATTTTTATTCCATCCTCACTGGGTCTTACCTTTAACTCGAGAGCATCGAAACAAACGACTTCAGTGGAATAGAGAACGGCTAGCGTGGGACCAGGAATGTAACACAGTGGTCTTTAACGACGAATCCCAATTTTGTTTAGCCCCATGCACAATGGTCGGGCACGAGTAAGAAGGCGTCCTGGAGAACGCCATGATCCCCAATTTTTTGTTGAGAGGCATGTTTATCGTACTTCATACGGATTATGGCGTGGGTGGCTATTGCTTACGGCTCTAGGTCTCCTTTCATGTGCATGGAGGGGGATGAATCGGCAGAACACATACTGTGTTCGTGTCCAGCAATGGCACGACTAAGATTCCCAATCCTCGGCAATGACACCTTGTTGCCGGGGAAGGTGAAAGATCTCTCTCCCAACAGGATCATCAGATTTATTAGGAGTCTGGACCTGGTGGAAGGAATATAAAAAGGTGTGAGCCACAATAGACCGATCGATCGCGGTGGAAGGGTGTTATACCCACTCACTTTAAACCTACCTACCTAGGTCTCCTTTAGTGTTCATTAGAGGCAGCATGACCGCTCAGCGTTACATTGAAAAAAGTGGAGCCACATATAATTCCATATCTTAGGACTCACCAAAACCCAACTTTCCAACAGAATAATGCCACATGTGGCAAGACTAGCGTTGGACTACTTGGACATGCAGAAATTAATTTGCTGCCATGGCCACCACGGTCTCCCGATTTGTCCCCCATTGAACATGTGTGGGACATGATCAGTAGAAGACTAAACAATTAACCACAGCCACCTCAATCGCTGGTTGCGCTTCGACACGAGGTTAAGGTGATACCCCAGAAGGATATTGGTCACCTAATTAGAAGTATGTCTAGACGCATCAATGAATCTGTACGATGCCATGGCGCATCAACACGTTATTAAACAAATCTAATAATAAACTAAGCCTATCTTCAAGAAATGGGATTAAAATTTTAATCATTTGCTTACTAGGACCATCCTGATATTTGCGTAAAATATTACTGAAATAAAATAATTTTTACTGGGTGGTCGGGATTCTATGTCACAAAGTATAATATTAAAATTGTGATTTGTTAAAAACGTTGCTCTCGCAGAAATATTAAGTAACAATATTTAAAGTTTAATATCACAATTCGAGAAACTACCCTAAATTTTAGTAATTCGTTTTTTTATAGTATAAAAGTAAAGACAAAAAATAACAACAAAAAAAAATACTAACTACAGCACAAATAATAGGTAATTACGCAAAGCAATGGAATGTTACAACTATTAGGTAAAATTTTATAAAATAATAAATATACAAGTTGGCCCAAGATTCTGTGCCATTTTTTAAAATTAATTTATTGCCTGTTATTGTATAATTTTATTAAGGGTGTATGAAATAAAACAATTATAATAAAAACAAAAAAGAAAACATAAAATAGGAGACAATCTTAGACACTACAATAGATGTTAAAAAAATAATGAGAGCAAGTTTTTAGCAAAACACCATTATTCAAAATTAATGTTTGACAGTTATGTATGAGTAAGTCATTTTCATTTAATATTCAAAACCTTATAGGGTTATCAAAAAAGGGTTTTATATATAAATAGATACAAAAAAATATATATAATAATTTATAGGTAGGTACAGTATATCGCTATTACGAAAAAAAAGTTCGGCTTTTTTCCATTATATTGACGTTATACAAGGTGTTAAAAAAATATGTTCAGCATTTTAAGACAGATTTTTGACATCTAAATAGGTCGGTTTAAATAAAAAAAAAGAAACACTAACTCTTCATAGATTTCTTGAAAAAGTGCTGAATGATTTTAATGATTTTTGGTATATAGTCGGACACCATAAAATTACGTTTTTCAGTGGTACAGTGACCGGCTATACAAAAGGTGGAAGTTTATTTAAGCCATCAGTAATAATAAATTTGTCAACACTTTCCCCTGGCTAAGGAAAGAAGTTTTATATACAGAGTGTTTTTAAAAACATATTCCAACGATCAATGGGAGATTCGTTGGCTAAAAGAATATAAAAATGGGTTATATTTTAGGTTATAGGTTTTTGTTACTATTATGGACCAGTGGTGTAGCTTCAGGCAATTTATGGTTTTACAATTATTTTGTCATAACTTTTTAAGTATTAATATTATTATTAATAATTTGGTACATAATACTTATTTTCTTTTCAGTTTAACATAATAAAGATACTCCTGGACCAACTCAAAAAACATAAAGGCTTTCGTGGTAGTAGAGTAAATTTAAAATTTAAAAAAAATAGTAATTTAAAAAAAAATGTTTACAGTACCATTTTATATTTGTTTCATTGTTGTTTTGTAAAAATTAGAATTTCAAGTAATTCTAAATATAGCCCTATATGCGAGTTTAAAATTAGAATATCTTGAAAGCCGTTAAGTGGGCAAATACCCGTCAAATTTTTTTTTTTTTTTTTTTTAATAAAATGTTAGTATACGTAGTATTTACGTGTATGTATTCAAACTTTAAACGCTTTTTTCTCAAAATCATATTTTTCAAATGGGTCTACAAGATATCTCAAAAAGTTATCGATCGATCTTTTAAAATATTTAAAATTTTTTATTATATATATATTATTTATATAAATATAAATTTAAAATTTATATAATATTAATTTTATAAAAAAATAAAATTAAAATTATTTTATTTAATATTTTATAATTAAAAATTATTTTTAATATAATTATATATTAATATAATTAATTAATTATATATATATATATATATATATATATATATATATATATATATATATATATATATATATATATATATATATATATATATATATATATATATATATACAGAGTGCCACAGATTCGAGTGCATGCATGGGGATCTCGGAAACCGTAAGAGATACGAAGTCGGTTAAATTATGGCAAAGTTGTGTATTTGCGTAAATAACCATGTCCACTTTAGAAAGTTGCAAAATTCCGAGTACTTCCGAAGATATCCGGAAAAAACCGAAATTTCCTGATTTCGTTTTTATTTTTTTCTGACGTTATTTAAAGAGATGTGAAAAAACAAAAGACACTAGAGGTCACTTCTTAACCTCTACAAAACAGCGTTGAGAGATTTTTCGTACGACGTTTCGTTTTCGTTAAACCATCATCAACTTTATTTTTTTAAATACCAACCTGGGTTTTTTATTTAATTTTTTTAAACCCCTTATTATCCCAATTACAAAAATGTATAACACTTAATATTTATTAACAAATATGGAACGTCCCTATAAGAAATGATGTGCGTTCCTTGTCTAACTCATTGTCTCAATATGTTTATTTAACAGAAAAAAATTAAGTGTTATACATCATTGTAATTGGGATTATAACTGCTTCAAAAAAATGCAATACACAAATGAGTGTCGTATTTACAAAAATAAAGTTGATATTTAAGAACGAAACGTCGTCAAAAATCTCTTAACGCTGTTTTGTAGAACTAAAAGTGGAAAGTTGGAAAGTGACCTTTGTTTTTCCATACCCTAAATAACGTCCGAAAAAAAACCAACGAAATGGGCAAATTTCGTTTTTTCCGGATACCCTCGAGTACTCAAATTTTACAACTTTCTAATCGGCAGAATGTTAGGCACCTAAATGCGCAACTTTGCCATAATTTACCCGACTTCGTATCTCTTACGGTTTTCGAGATCCATTCAATTGTTTCTTGGTTGCCTGGCTTACCAACAAAACT
Organism: Listronotus oregonensis; assembly: GCA_019359885.1. Classification (NCBI taxonomy): domain Eukaryota; kingdom Metazoa; phylum Arthropoda; class Insecta; order Coleoptera; family Curculionidae; genus Listronotus; species Listronotus oregonensis. The sequence goes on from JAHBCN010006753.1 coordinate 29,728, forward strand.
GTATAAAATCACTAGACAATTTTGTTGACATTTTTAAAAGTAAAAATAAAATTTTTGTTGTGCTATTTTTTATTAAAAATATTTGTTAAATGAAGGTGAAATCAAATTTATCTTATAAAATAATAGGTGTATTTCCATAAAATCTTCAATTTTGGCTGTAATAAGTTTTAAGAAGGAGGAATTTTAGGAAAGTTTGTACAATTTTGAGGTTAGGTCCGAGTGGGTCGTTATATCAAAAAAACTAAAAGTGTCCGACAAATTTCACTTTAGATTCGTGATCAGCGTCCCAAAAAACCCCAGTATACAAAATCCCCCTCGAATCAGTGGCACCCTGTATATATATATATATATATATATATATATATATATATATATATATATATATATATATATATATATATATATATATATATATATATATATATTATATCATCAAAAATCGAGCAGAAAAGTGTATTTTGTACCAAATAATCAATAATAAATAATACTAAATAAAGTTAAAAGAGTTATCGCGAAATCATGGTAAAAAATTAATAACACCCGCTAGCTCATAAAATAATGGCAAAAGTTTATCATCAAAAGGAATATTTCGATAAATTTTTCAACCTTACCAAGTTTTATTTAAATCGAAAAACCCGATTTCTCTTACAATTTTGAAACATTTTTTCTTATTTTTGGCCAAAGAGTCTCCCATTTAGCAATAACATATGTTTTTTAAATCACCCTGTATAATTAGTGAGGTTGTCTTAAAACGATCTTTTTTTACGTCAAATCTCTGTTTGTTTAAATTTTGTACACATATTTTTCGAACACTAAGTATAAGGTTAGTTAAATACTTACTCATGTCATTTTTGATAGAATTATTGATCATTAAAATAAATCGATTATTAATACATACTGTACCATCCTTTTCAACATTATCAATGTAAATAAATTAAAAAAAAATAATAATAAATTTAGGTCGATTTTCAACATTCGTTTCTACTATGTAAATAAATATCTACATATATTATCGTGTCATAAGGGGTTTTTATCAACATTTAGGTCATCTGATTTAGGTCCTTTCATGCAATGTTTTTAAATATATAATAGTTAATTTTCGATATAATGTTTTATAAACATACAAAAAGTAGGTTTCGTGGGGAACATTTTATATTGTTAAGCGTATAATATACGGAAAAAAGTTTAAAAAAGTACAGCAATTAGTGGTGCAACGTTTATTAGAGTTAGTAAGTAATTTTATGTTAATTTTTGTTTGTGTGATTTTTACCAATTAAAACTACACAGAAACGAGACAAATGAAGACCTATTAAACAAGCCACTTTAAATTCTAACCAGCTCTTGTTGCTGTGTATAACTTTTTTCTTATTAATTATCTTACCTCTACCTAAGAGTAAGTGTTTAAGCAATAAAAACATTAAGAACTTTGAACTATGAGCTGTTGAAAAATCCCTCATATTCCCCCGATTTGGCACCCTTCTATCTTTTTCTTAAATTGCAAACGTTAATTGCTGGGATTTTTTTAATTGAAGGGGCAATTACTGCTGTAGATGCTGTAGATCGGTATTTTGGTCATCTGCAGGAAAGTTATATTAGGGATGAGATTAGGCCTGAACAAAATACGTGAATTTAAAGGGAGATTTTAATGAAATATAGAACTTATGTCGTATTGTATTATGAATATTTTTTTCCCAACTCATTCTCTACGAGTGACAATATAGGCACTGTAAGCCCTTAACAAACAACTCGTTATTTTTTTATCAAGGGCGTAAAATAGCACTTTTACGCCCGCTGCTGAGGGCGTAAAAGTGCTTTACGCCCTTAGTCGGTGGCGATATGTTTGTCCATTGTAGGTCAAAATGTTTTTAAATCATAAAAATATGCCGACATGTTATAAATTTACGGTGAGGCAAACCAAAATGCTAATCTAGCAGATTAAATTTATCGTAAAAGATTTCCACGACGGCTACATCCATTTAGGACCACCATAGTGTAAGCGTACCAAGGAGTTTTGAAAACGAGATGTGTGCAACCGAAAAATCTTAGTCTTCGAGCAAAATAAAACAGTGCTGTTTTAAAACATATTAATTTGTGTTCTTAAAATGAATATTCAGCTTGATTTTGTGGTAAGTACACCTTTATGTAAATAAACATCCCTTTAAAAAAGTGTAAACAAGTAAAGCCTCCCAAAAAACATTTTACGTTCGATTCGATGTGATGAAGCAGGCGGGGTGTTGCCAGATTTTTAAACCTTGAAAAGCTATGTTTTAAAAACAATTAACTTTTGACCCATATGTTTTTGGCTTTTTTTACTTTTTTTGAGCCATAGAGGTTGGCGCTCCTCCACTGTGGCCGAGGATTATATTTAAGATTCCGTGCAAAGTAAAGAGAGATTGATATTATACATCAAAAAGAATCGGCAGAAAAAAGTTTTTAATGTTTCCAATTGTAATGAGTGATAAATAAATACATTATATTAACCAAAAATTTAGACCTTAATTATTTTTATTTTTTTTTTTTATAACTTTATAAATGCGGACGATTTTGTTTTTTGTTTTTCGCCCTAGGTTGTAAAAGTACAATTTTACACCCTCAAATGGGAGCGTAAAATTGTATTTTACGCCCGGTCGTAAAAACAAACTATTGTTGTTTTTTCCGGACCTTTTTTTTCATAAGCTTTCTTGCAACTGCCAAGTATTTGGGATGAATAACGTCGAAAAACAAAAATAATTTGACTTAATTGAGTATAATGTATACGTTCAAATTTAATAATTTCATTATGCAGAATGCAACACCATTAATTTTTTAATTTAATTAATTTCATTTTATGCTTGTTCTGTAACTCAATTACCTGTTAATGTATAGCTCGAAATTGGGTCAAAATAAAAATGTGCATTCCGATTTCTATCTGTCAGTTTAGACCCTCAAAGTGTCTGTTTTTCTGGTTAAAAAACCAGTAGGTTAGTGGTATTTTATGGTATAACTGCCATTTACAATATTTTTTCTGGTATGAATTTTTCAAAATAGATTTTTTTTTTTAATTTGCAAATTTTAAAAATAATACAAGAAAACGCCGAATTATTTTTACAAAAATGTATGCATAACAGTTTGATATACGATATACATAATTTTTTAAAACATTCATTCGGCAATAGATTTGTATCGTTTCGACCAACGACATGAAAGGTGCGTAAATAATGTTTTATACAGGTAGCTACACTAAATAAGAACAATAAAAAAATGTTATTCTAAAAAATCGGCAAGACTTTTCATAAAGCAAAAAGTTACCATTAAGTTCCAAATGACCTCAACAACTACCCATTATTTTATATTTATATATATATATATATATATATATATATATATATATATATATATATATATATATATATATATATATATATATATATATATATATATATATATATATATAAATCGATTTCGCAGATTAACTCTGCATTACTTAAAACCTCAGAAATAATTAAACCACCCCGATTGTCATTTGTTGATTGATTGATTGATTGATAAAGTAAATACACAAGTTGAGGTTTTGTCCGCCTCGACACTGCAGCCTACAGGGCTTGTTGTATCTCTTGTTTTATTTTTTTCAGTTAAAGGTTTGACACCTTAGACAGGTGTAGTAGCCCTTTTACTGTTCTTTTTTGGTCTCCAGCCTCCTGGTGGTTAGTGTCCACCATGAGGTTTTGATTTGTTCTCCAGTATGTAAGTGCAGGGCACTCCATATGATGTGAGAGGCTGTCTCTTCCTCTTCGTCACATAGTCTGCAAATGGGTTCTTCTCTATAGATGCCCATAGTGTGCATATGTTTTCTTAGGGTGCAGTGTCCGGTTATTAATCCTGTCACTATCCTAATCTGATTCCCAATTAGTTTTAGTAGTTCCTTGTCAATGCTTTCGATGGTGAGTCCAGCATTGATTTACTGTGATTTTGCCTTGGAATGTGGTTCCAGTATGACTGATGTTGTGTTTGAATCCACCGAGTCATGTAGCCACGAACCGAGGCTTTTGGTATTCCCAAAAAAAGGTTCAGGACCCACAAACATTGCTGCGGAGCCTCGCCTGGCCAGGGAGTCTGCATTTTCATTGCCCTGTATTCCCCTGTGTCCTGGCACCCACGAAAGTGTAACTTTGTTTTTGGTTAGCCAGGTTTAGGAGGCATTGCAGACAGTTCCAAACCAACCTTAAGGTTGGCTTGTTGGAATCCAAAGCTTTTATGGCCGCTTGACTATCAGAGAAGATAGTAATGTCCCTGCCCTTATATCTCCTCCTCAAGTTCTCTCGCAGACAAAGTTCAATGGCATATATTTCCGCCTGGAAAACAGTGGCATAGTTCCCCAGGGAAGCATAAGCATTGAACCTGGGGGTCATACCATGTATTCCTGCGCCGGCTCCATTGTCAGTCTTGGATCCATCGGTATACCAAACCAATTTCCGAGACTGACCAGGAGATCTCACTACCGCCCCAGGTAAGCTGGATTTTGTATGGTCTGTGTGTATTTATCCGTTTTGGCATTGTATCACCTTTCATCTCAAATTTGGGTTTTGGATACTGCTCGTTATTCTGGTGTGTCCTAGGGCAGGCCCAGAGCACCAGTTGCCGTTACATTTTAGCCTGTATGCCCCAATCCTCGCCTCCGCCTTAATAATTATACCAAGGGGGAGGCTTAAAAAAAAGGGGTTTCCATGGCTGCAGTTGGAAATCTTCTAATACTCCCCTTATACAGAGACATGCTAGTCCTGGAGTTTGGATAACTCCAGCTCTGCTTTTCTCTGTTCTATTTTTGGGCCCCAGATAGTTGAACCGTAGGTTATCATGGGGCTTACCACAGCAGTGTACAACCAGTGTACTATGCGTGGCTGAAATCCCCAATTCTTCCCCACCGCTCTTTTGGTAGCCATTAAAGCCATTTTGCCCTTATTAATCCCTTCTGCATGTGTGGATGTCATTTGTTAGTCAAATTTAATTTTTTCGCTAATTATTAAAACAAAAAAATTTTGGGGATTTTTTTCATAAAAAAAATTTTTTTTTTTGTAATTTTTTACCTTTAAAAGGTTTTCCAGACCTAAAGTAATGTTTTTGGCACAATTTGAAATGGTATTTTCGAACACCTGAGTTGTCGCATAAATTTTAAAAACTTTAAATCAAATTTCAAATGTTTAAATTTTTTAAACCCTTTAAACGATTTAATGTAATAGTTAAATATTTCCAAATAAAATATATATATATATATATATATATATATATATATATATATATATATATATATATATATATATATATATATATATATATATATATATATATATATATATATATATATATATATATATATTATATATATATATATATATATATATATATATATATATATATATATATATATATATATATATATATATATATATATATATATATATATATACATGATTGACAAATGAGCTGAAAAACGTATATTGTTGCTGGATGCTGTTTTATATTTATACAGAGTAATCCAACGAGGACTGAACAGGGCATTAGTTGTGATTTGTATAAATTAAACTAATTTTGTTATCCAAAAAAAGACTCTTTTAAAACCAACAAAAAGGGTTTGCCATGACAAATATGTGAATTTTATGTAGTTTTCCCTGTTTACTGTACCCTATAAAACGAAAATATGTTTCTTTCTTCAAATTACTGCACTTTTTTTTTTTTTTTTTTTAGATGCCAGAATGCAATACTCAAGGCAATTTTGAGTCAAGTGGTTAAAAGATTGTACCAAAGCATAGAAGGACCATGTTTAGGTTTTTTTAGCAATTCAGACTTTGCTTTTTGAATTTACCCTTAAAAGTCCAAATTTATACCTAAAACTTAATTCTGACTAAATTTAGACTTTTACTCGCACATTAGTATGAGAGTCTGATTTCAGAGTTTAATGTCGAAATTCAGAGTTTAAAGTCTGATTTCATAGATTAAAGTCTAAATAAAGAGATTAAGGTCTGAATTCAGAGAATAAAATCTTACTTCAAAGATTAAAGTCTTCAGAGAATAATGTTTGAATTTAGAGATTTAAAGTCTGAATTCAAATATTAAAATAATAATTCAGTGATTAAAGTCTGTATTTAGATATTAAAATCTTAATTCACAGATTAAAGTCTGAAATCAAACATTTTAGTCTAAAAGCGTAGAAGAGTCACGCTGTTTTTTTTTCCTAATTCAGACTTTAAACTCTAAATTTAAACCTTAATCTCCGAATTAAGACTTTAATCTGTAAATTTAGACTTCAATCTTCAAATTCAGACCTTAATCTCTGAAATCAGAAATTTTGATCTGGTGATTTAAAATCTGAATTAAAAGATTAAAGTTGGAATTCAGAGAATAAAGTCTGAATTCAAAGATTAAAGTCCGAATTCAGAGATTAAAGTCTGTATTCAGAGATTAAAGTATGAATTCAAAGATTTTAGTCTGAATTAAGAGAGTAAAGTCTGAGTTAAAAGTTTAAAAGGGGAAATTTTGAGTTTAAAAACAATTCCAGATCAAATAAAATTAAAAAAAAGGGGTTAAAAATTTTGGTTTTTAAAGTCTAAATTTATAAATTTAAAGTGTAATTTGGAAAAAAAATCACCTGTGTGTGACCCTTTTTACACTTTCCTGGGTTTGCTTGGTCGTAAGTGAAATAATATTTTATTTTTTTATCTATCTAAGTGCACGGTGGTATGCCAGGTCAAGTTCCTGCCTAATGCACGTAATGTATATGTCGGCGTCAAATACTAAAATCCGTCATTTCATAAAATGAATAGTCGGCAGCAGATGTATTGCCGGCAAAAAGCGTAATAGCCTATTTTTAAGTCAGTCTTTTTTATACAAATATGGTTTTTGCACTTTTTGATTGTAATACATGTGACTAGACATTTTAGAAAATGACAAATTTTAGTGTTTGACGCTAACTTATATAATACACGAAACATTTCATGGGGTTTTTCCCCTATCATAACCGTGTTATTGTTCCATATAAAGGTATGTAAATTTATATAAATATTCTGATTAGCCGAAAAAAAAAAACAAAAAAGTTATGTCAAGTAGTCTCTGAGATATTTAATGTAGAAAATCGCCCATTTTCCTAATGATTGACTGACTAACTACCTGATTCATTGTCTTATCAAAATTGTGGGGTGCTTCCCGACCGAGTAGAAACTTGAAATTTGATATGTTAGTATGTTTTAGGACACAAAAAAAGGAAATACTCCAAAAACTGCACATTTTTTTCAGAAAGCCCTGAAACGGGGGTTTAACCCCAAATAAAGGGGGGGATTTTAAATTTTTTTAACCCCATCTTAACCCTTTTCACACTGATCATAAAGAGTTTCCCCAAAAAAAAAAAAAAAAAGTGAAACAAACTTGTCTACAGAACTTGATCCAATTTTAGATCTTAGTTCTTTAAGTGAGCGAGGTTTTTAAATAGAAACTTGGTCCCTTTTTTTTCAAAGTTTTTGGTAAATTAAAATTAAAAAAAGATAGGGGGTTTTTATCTTACTTCATATATCTTTTTTAAAATTCCTTTTTTTTTTTATTTATATATATATATATATATATATATATATATATATATATATATATATATATATATATATGTATATGTATGTTTTTTTTTATATATATATATATATATATATATATATATATATATATATATATATATATATATATATATATATATATATATATATATATATATATATATATATATATATATATATATATAGGGTTAGTGTTTTTTTTTTTCATAAAAAAAAAAAGGTTTTTTTTTTTTATTTAAAATTTTAAAAAAAAATTCCCCCACAAACACTAAAAGATTGGTTTTAGTTTTGGTTGTAATGGTTTTAATAAATTTTTTAGAAAAACGAAATCGTATTTAAAAGCATTAGTTTTTGTAAATTTTCGTGCACTATAAAATCCGTGTCAACTATTTTTAATAAAAATTTAGTACTTTTTGCTGCTTTTTACTTAATATTTTAGTGCCACGGAAAATCTCACTAGTGGCAACGCTGGAAAGAAGTTTTATGTGCTTGTATGTGCTGCTGCAACCGAGAAGAAATAGCCTTGTTTATTAAAGTTTTTTGGGCCGGGGTTGAGCCCCTCACCAATACATACAGTAGTTTGAATGGGGATATAGAAACTGGGAACAATAAATGTTTGTCGTGATTAAATCTTAGACTATAAAGAAACTCTTTAATTTATTAAATGGCTTTCTTCATTTTGTACTGAGAAATATTTGCTTTTTATTTTATTAGGTGTGTTCATGGGATTTAAAAATTTAAAGTAGCTTTGCAACTATAGTGAGTAGGAAATAAGAGTCTCTATATAGTGAATTAAGTTCCTGGCATAAAATTTATTTTAAATAAAAAGGCTTTTTTGACTTTTTCCAACCACCGGGGGTTCGTTCGGAAATCATTAACCGAAGGAAAGGTTATACGGAATCAAAAACGTTCAGAAATTGATTTGTACATCAAGAGTCACATATTATCGTTCAGAAATAACAAATGGAATCGCTCAAAGTATTTTCAATTGCCTCTGCGAGAAAAAGCCGGTAATTATTTTCCCGACATGAGCGTTTAGTGATAATATGATGGTGGATCATCGACGGATAGCATGATCCGAAAACATTTTTTGTATTTTGTGAAGTGTGATTTTTTCTTTGGCTTATTTTAATATATTATATTTGCGTTTTAGCAGGGAATTCAGAATTTTAATTTTTTCAAAATATTTTGGAATTTGCGAAACAAAAAATTTTTTGTGCCTTCCACCCAGGGAAAAATTAAACTATCAAAAACAAATCCTTTATTGTTATTGTAAAAAATTAAAGGTCTGAAAGACTTGACCCTGTTATTCCTATATTTTTTTGGGGCGCTGAATTCCGGGTTTGACCCCCATCGGGGTCAAAAATTTAAAGGGCAAATCGTAACAAATTTGTTTGGGGCAAACTGACCACGTATTCGTATTAGCGACCTCAACAACAAATTTAATGTTCAAATTTTTGGGTTCATTTTGCAGATTTGACATTAAAAAGCTCTTCAACCTAATGGGGCAAACGCACCGATTTGGAAAAATTTAGCGACCCCAAAACATAAAGTCAAGTCGTTCGGGCCTTCAACTTTTTTTTTTTGGGCTTGTTTAAAACCCCTTTCGGAAACTTGCTCAACCCGAGCTACAAGAGTTTTTCAAAAATTAGATATACTGATCTGCTCTTAAGATGCAGTCTATCCCCCGCAGCTTGTTGCGTCGATCCCTTTACGCCTCGATGCGTTTAAAATAAATGTTAGGGACGTTTGTCAAAACTCCCCTTATCCCGGAAGGCACATTTAATACCTCCTTTTATTTAAGAGCATATTTGGGCCTTTTCACAAGCCATGTTTTGTTTCTGTGGACTTACCTGCTGTGTATGCAGTATGTCCTTTTAAGAGGTTGTTTAAGGGTTCTCCCCGATGTGCCTATCCAGCAACTTTCTTTGGGCTTTAGCACAAACGAATTAGACTAATTGGTCTTAAAGCTTTTGCCCCATCCTGTCCGGTTCCAGGTTTGGGGATGAATGCTAATCTGATTAGTCTCCAGGTTAATGGTATATAGCCCAGAGCTAGACTGCCTTTTAAAAATAGACACAGCCCCATCTGAAAAAATCTGGTCCTTTCGGAAAATTACGGGGTAAATGCCAACCGTTCCCCTTTTTTAAAGGTTTAAATGAGTTTATCGCCCATTTAATTTTTTTTTACGTTTATCACTGATTTTGCTACCTGCCAGTCCCCCCTGGAGCAGTGTTCGGGGGTTTCCCCATTTTCGAATTTTTCAGTTTTCCAGTGACATGTTGGTTATTTTGCATCCCGGAAAGTGCCCCTTTTTAGTAATTTCATGGTCTCTTTGGGGTTCTTGTGTGACCCCCGTGGGTTTTTTTTAAAGTAAATATTTATGGCTGAGGTTTTTTCCAAAGGGGAATTTATGGAATCTGGCTGCCTCGTGAGTTTCCTACCTTGATAAAAAGTTTTGTACTTTAAGAGAAAAAATTGGAATAAAAACATTTAACATATTTTATACGCGGTGTTCAGAAAATTAAAAAAACCCAAAATGGTACAGGAGTAAAGTGGTTTTTTTGAAAAGATATGGAAATAAGTTACTGGAAAAAATTGTTCTTGTTTTTTATAATCCCAAAAACCCCTTTTTTTTTTTTTTAAAAATTTTTTTTAATATCAATTTAAATTTTTAATATAATTTATTTCAAATTTTTTGCTGTTAATTTTAAACTTTTTTAAATTTTTCCCATACTGCAGCTAATGAATTATAAAAGCGAAGTGTCAATAAAGTTTTTCCCACCCCCCTACTAGTACAAAAATTTGGAATTAGTTAATTGATAATAAAAAATTTAATCACAAATAAAAAAAGGGGGATTTTTTTTAAAATTTTTGGTTTTTACGTTTGAATAACTTTTTCTAAAAAACTTATTTTTTAATCTTTGAAAAAAAATTTTCACTTAACTCTTGTACCATTTTGGTTTTTTCAATAAAAAATTTTAAAAAAAAGAAAATTCAACAAATTTTCCGTGGACACACCAAAAGTCAACGGAAAAGGTGTTGAATAGAAAAAAACTTCTTTATTTTTAATTTTATAAAAAAAACTACTTTTAAAAAAAAAAAATTCTTTTCTAAGAGTAAGATTGGGAAAAAAAAAATTTTTAAAAATTTTATACGCGGGCAAAAAAAAAAATTTAAAACCCTTCAAGAGTCAAGGGGATTTATTTGAGAAGATATGCAAAAAAAGTTACTAGGAAAAGTTGTTCAAAAGTAAAAAAATATTTCCCCAATACCATTTTTCAAAATATATATATATATATATATATATATATATATATATATATATATATATATATATATATATATATATATATATATATATATATATATATATATATATATATATATATATATATATATATATATATATATATATATATATATATATAATTAATAATTAATAAAATTTTTAAATTTAAAATTAAAAATCCCCTGTTCCCCCGGGGAATTTTTTAAATTAATCATATTTTGTAATTGGTGAAAATTAAGTTAAAAGTTTCGTTACATAGGTATTTTATTTTAATTTGGTTTTTAATATAAGCAATTAAAAAAATTTTTTTTACCCGGGTTTGGGAAAAGATGAGTAAAGGTGGCCCCTAATTCGAATCCCGTTTTTTTTGGATGACCATTTAAACATATTTTTCGTCCGTAAAAATTTTTTTTTTTTTACTTTTTAAAACCGCACCCATGATAGGGGCAAACATTTTTTTTTTTGTGAAATTTTAAAAAACCAATAAAATTTTTTTAAAAAAACATTTTTTAAAACCACTGTTTTTTAAAAAAAAAACGATATAGAGACTCTAATTACAAAGAATAAATGGGCAAACAAAAGGGTTTTATGTTTAAAATTTCAAATCTGTCATTGGACGCTCATTAAATTGCGAATCGGTTTTTAAACGTGCCGCGATAATGGCTTCGAATTTTCGAAACCGGAATTTATTGGGCAGTATTTTTTGCGATAAATAAAAATGCAGCGGGGATTCCAACTGTTTTGCCAGAGATAAGGGACGATAGGGGACAAAATAAATGAACGAAAATAAAATGTTTGGCTCCATCGGTATAACTCAGATGGTAAACAATAGCTGTTATGGAGCCCAAATTCATTATGCGTTTGACTGTATATTTGGTAATGAGCGTCGTCTAACTCGGCCCCAGAAAGAGATATATCAGGAAATACGTTTTTGATGTCGTATGAAAATTGCCTAACTTGGCCCGAATTGCAATAAAAATCTTCCTGAAATTGGGATTAATTAGATTATGGGATTTACCAACAAAGTGTATTGCAGATAATGGTCGATAAATTTAGTTTTCTTTTATTATTCAACTAGTACGTTAAATCCGATATAAATTTAAGATGAAAAGTTCTGCTAATTTAGGAGAAAGTTATTGTTAAAGAAATTTATTGTTAACGGGGTTAAAAACTACTAATTTAAAAACTCTCATAATTTTCTCTGATGGGTAGTAATTTTTTAGAATCAACAAAATTCACACGAGCCTGAGCGAAAAAGTTTTGGTTAGTTTCATTTTGCATTCTTATAAGTGGGATTTGTTTGTTTTTTTTAGGCAAGAGATAAAAGCTTTCTTGTAAGAATGTGGTCATTAACAAAACAAACTGTCTTTTTCTAAATCGGATCAATATTAATGGGGGAAAACCCCAGCCTTTTTTTAAAAAAGAGAACCTTCCCCGGGAAAATTGTTCTTCGTATGCAAGTGCTGCAGCTTCTGTATTTCTGTTAGTTTAAAAAAAAAATTTCAAAACATATCCCCGAATTTTTGTTTTTCTAAACGAAAAAATAAGATGACGCTTATTTTGACAATTACATTATTTAAATTATAAGATGGGGTCATTTGTTTTTATGGAAAAAGGGGGGGGCCTTACGCAGTCTAGTCTGCCTACTATCCCCAAAAAACAAAAAAATTTCGTTTTTGAGCTGAAGTAATCTGAAAATCTAGACTTGTGATACATCAGTGAAAAAATCTTGAAAGCTTTTTTCCCCAAAAAGAAAAAAAAAATATGGCGTCCGTATGAAAATTCAAAGTTTGGGTAAAAAACTCAAAAACAAATAAAGTTTAAAAAATTTTTTTTTCTTAAATTAAATTTTTCTTAAAAAAATGTTCCAATAATGTCGTAATTTTAAAAAACCGTAAAGTTGGTAGTTTGCGAGCTACAGGCAAAAGTTAAAAATGCACCATTTTTTTTTTTTTAATTTCTAAAAAAACCTAAAAGATAAATAAAATCTAAAAAGATTGAATTTAATAAAAAAACTCTTGAAGAGCTTTTTTTAAAAAAAGTAAAAACCCAAAATAGGGCCCCTCCGTATGAAAACCCCAAATTTTAAAAAATCTCAAAAAAAAATAAAGTTTAAAAAAAAATTTTTACTTAAATTAAATTCTTTTTAAAAAAATGTTCTAATAATGTAGTAATCTTAAAACCGTAAAGGGGAAAAAATTTGGGGCTACAGGCAAAAGTTAAAAATGCACCTTTTTTTTTTTAAATTAAAAAAAACCAAAAAATAAATAAACTCTGAAAGCAGATTGAATTTAATAAAAAACTTTTGAAGAGCTCTTTTAAAAAAAGTAAAAATCCAATATGGCGTCCGTATGAAAATCCAAAGTTTGGGTAAATATCTCAAAAAAAAAAGTTTAAAAAATATTTTTAATTAAATTAAATTCGTCTTCAAAAAGTGTTCCAATAATGAAGTAATCTTAAAATCGTAAAGTTGGTAGTTTGCGAGCTACAGGCAAACGAAAAATGCACCTTTTTGGGTTTTTTTCCAATTATCTAAAAAAACCTAAAAGATAAATAAACTGAAAAATTTAATTTTGCAATTAAATTGTCTAAAACTTCTAATTTAACCAACACTGTAGCTCTAATGGTTCCCCAGTTACCAATACATGTAGGCCCAATTTGGGACACACTGTATGCATTGTATAGGCAAGTATATAGGGTGTCCCAAAAATACGTTCGCAAAATTTTATATCAGACTCCTGACAAAAAAAAGTGTAATTAAGCCAAATTAGTTATAATCTTAGTTTATCTGGTAGAGACCTAAAAATAATCTAAGAATAAGTTGCATTTTTTTTGTAAACTTGTTAGTTTATATAAATATTTTTAGTGTATCGTCAGACACTTAAAAAAATGATTCTTAGTGGCATAGTCATTGGCTAATAACTAATTATTTTTTATCACAAATATAAGGATAAGCTACACATTTTAATTCGATAATTGGATGTATTACAAGTTATATTATTAATTTTGTGCCTATATTAGTTGATCCTAATAATAAAAAAACGTAAATTTAATAAAAAAAATTAAACGGTTTTAAAAAACAAGTTTGCAAGATCAGAATAAACACTTATTAAGTTTTATTAAAGACAATTTTAAGCGCATGCAACAATCCCAAGACATTTTTGTCCAAATTTAATTTCTAGAGAGAGTTTTCTAAAAAATGGTGGTCAATTTGCACATTTTCTTCCATAATATGTCCTATGTACTAAGTATTTTAAACAAATTAACTATTAATATTTACTAGACTTGCACAGTTCAACCAGTTGCATAATAAGTCTGAATGTTAATGGTCATGCAGTCACAGTTAATTCTAAATGGACAGGAATTTTATATAAACTTTTTTGACTCATTGTAAAAAGGGATCTAATAAAGTACATGGTTTCATCAAGATAGAGCCAGTGCTCATACTGCATATAATATTTTACAAGCACATCTTCGGTAAAAATTGATATAAAGTTTAAAGGCTTAATATGGCCCCCTAGATCGCCTAGTTTATTGGAACAAACCTCGAACCATACTAAAACTTAAAGACAATATTTATCGCGAAGTTGCTGTCGCCACTGGTTTCGGCAAGCCGCGAAATGTTTCTAAGTTATATGCCTGTGAGTTGAGAATAACATTCGCCTCTCAAATAGCCAGTGTAACTGAACAAAAAGTTACCCATCAGTAGTTGTTACCAATTTTACGTTAAGTTAACGACAATTCGTTACTGAGTCCAGTTTGCTTACAAGTTGTTGATAATCTACCACCGCAAATGGCATGGAAATTGTCAGCAACACTTGTAGTCAAATACTGTACAATTTATCGACAATAACTTGCACCATAATTTTTCGTAACCAGAATTTCCTCAAGTTGTCAGAAATTTACTGCCAATTTTCCTACAACTTTGTACTTGACAACTTTTCCTATAACTTGACTACAATTTGCGGAGATAAATTCCCGGCTAATTGCCATCCACGATGGCTATCTGGGCTTTTTCGCAGTTCGCAGCTTTTCGGTCCCATTACACGACTATCTTTCGAGGAGTATGTGGATGAACGTAAGTTCGTAAAGTTTAGCAAATTTGTAATATAACAAATAAATACTTTTAATTATTTTTTGCTCCTAGAATACGTAGTTACTAAAGTTAAAATGTTAACCTTCCCAAAGAACATACTGCAGTAACAAAATTTTAAACTGTTACTATATTACTGAATTGGTTGGATTTATGAAATATATGTGCCTTTACAGTACTTTAATCCAAGGATAAAAATAAATTGCAATTGATAGAAAAGATTTGTCCTGGTGTTAAAGGACACGACAGCTGATGAGTCATTGAAATTAACTGACAAGAATTGGTAAACAAGTTTGTTTGCGACAAGGATTTGAAGCTCAGCAAAAGGGTAAAAACTTCAAAGTTGCTTTCTCATTTCTTAATGAGAATTTATTTACAGTGCATTGTCTGGTGATTATTTTGCTGTTTTTCTACAACTGATTATTTTTAAGCCTATTTGGCAATCTCAGTCAATCCATATTTGAATCAAGTAATGTAGTGAAGACACTGAACCCTTAGTCAGTTTAAACGTAAATAAAGATATGTTTTTATTGTTGTGACAGATTTATTATGTTTGTTGTGTTTTTCAGGTGGCACCACTTGGGCCTGGTTTGATAGTAAAGACCTGTTCACCGACAAGGTCGATTGACCCTATCGAAGGCAGACTGATCTTAAAAATAGTATCCTGTTGAATATTTTGATTTTTTATGTCGTATGTATAGTGATTTGTGTGTGAAACTTTGTCGTCGTAGCTCATATATTTTCATTTTTGTATCTAATAACAAGGTTAGACATGACTCAAAAAAAAAATTTATACGCTACAATAAAGATAATTTAAATTTATTTTTAGTAACTATAAAATGCATTTAATTTAACTACGATCCAAATTAAAAAATAAAAATTGGCGAAAAGAAATACCTGAAATTCTCAAACACAACAAGTTAATATTTTGTCAAAGTCTAGCGTCTATTACTACTTTAAATGCACTGCATTCTCACCACTTTAAATAACTTTATGATTTAAAATCTTAATTTTAGCGATTATTTCATTTTAATCAGCACTTAACGCTAAACTTTGACAGAATATTGACTTTTTATGTTTTAGCTGTGCAGGTATTTATGTATATCTTTTTGCAACTATTAATTTCATTTGCAAATTTCTTATACAAGTTATTATAATATGTAACTAACTAAAAATAAATACGAAATTCTTTTAATTAAAATTTCAATAAGACGCTTTTCAAAACAAACTAATAGCTAAGATATTTCATTATGAAAATATTTTTTTATGTCATATCTCCTTTGTTAAAATTCAAATTATTTTACTTATTGTTTTTAAAGATTTAACGTAAAAAACCATACAGGATGGCTGTTTGACTTTTTTTTCAATTACAAAAAAGATGTAAAATCTAAAAACGTTATTTAGGTCTAACTTATTTAATTGTATTTTTAAATAAATATCCTAAGTAAAAATTTCCATTTCATTATTTGTCCTGTTTTTTTTGTTTTGCAGTAACCAAACATGAAACAACAAGAAATATAAACTGTATACATTTTTTAGCAGCCATTTATATAAGGACCCAAATTTTAGTTATACATAGCTGTAATACATTATTAGTGTTTTTCTAATATACAGGATGACCGGAAATACCGTTTGAATAATTCTAGGGGTGATTTCAACATCTTAAATTATGAAGAAAAGATCACATAAACATAGGTCCGCAAATGTGTCATTAGTTGCTACGGCGATTCAAAGGTTGCACCGGGATATAGGTTTTATTTATATCTCTGGAACCGTTTCGGATGACCATCTGAATGTTGGCATATAAATTGTTTTTAATAATAGGTAATTTTCAGTGTTTTTACTTACAACCAGCCTGACAGGTTTTCTACAAGAATACCTTTTTTTGTCATTTATAACGCAAAATCGGAATTTCTAAAGAAAACTGTAAAAATATACTGTTTAATAAAAATGTAAACAAATTAAATCAAGGCCTTTCCTGTCGGTACGCCCTGATTAAAATAACTATTTATTAATAACAATGAAAAGTACCTACCATTAAAAGCAATTTATATGCCAAAATTCACACGGTTTTTTGAAACGGTTCCAGAGATATAAGTTAAAACCTATATCCCGGTGCAATATTTAAATCGCCATAGCAATCTTATGATGCATTTGCTGACCTATGTTTATATGAAGTTTCTCCTTTTAATTTAACATGTAGAATCACCTCAAGTATTATTAAACGGTATTTCCGGACACCCTGCATAAACCTATTTTGTTGTCAATCATATGTTATATTTTTAAACATAGTACAACAATGTTAAAATTTTAAATAAAAGCAAAACTTCCTAAAATTTTTTAGGATAAATTGGTATTTGTTTAAAAAGTCGTCTGTATAAGTATTAATTTAAATTAATTTTCTTTAATGTCAGTGTCACGTCACTGACTTAGTAGGTCTAATGCACAAAATCCTATAATAGTATATTTCATTACCAGTACGGAAATGACGATTTTTCCGTGCGCGCGTGACAAGTCATGAA
>JAHBCN010006754.1:0-47007 GCA_019359885.1 Listronotus oregonensis
TTTTATAAGTTAAAAAAAATCACTTTTTATTAATTTAAAAACTTCGAGACCACAAAAAAATGTCGTAAAATACGATTTCATGTGCCCTGGACATACTCAAAGAAACCTAACAGGTTTGATCTGGTTCTACGCCAAAAAAAAGAAACGACACGATAGACTTACGGAATCGCTCCACCATATTATTTCAGATGTTACAAGGCGAAGAACGTACGGAAGACAATACGAATGCTGACGAAAAAGAGTCGGGAGAAGTGACTGCCACTGAAGAAATTTTAAATGGAAGCCAGTTGAAACCTCCAAAAGCGAAGAGCTTAAAAAGAAAAAATCACCTGCCACCAGATATTGACCAAAAAATGGACGAAGCTTATAGGGTCTTTAAAAATATTACAGACACACAAATGTCCCCTCCAGATCAGTGTTCCCTGTATGGAGAACTCCTTGCTACAAAATTAAGGGCCCTTGATGCGGATACAAGAGAAATGGCTATGATTGAAATTGACTTGTTAGTTTATCGTTTAAAACACAAATATAATGAAAGTTCTAAACAGCATTTTGGCCACGTAAATCTTCAAAACGTCTCAATTCAGTCAACAGCTTCTTTGCCTCACAGCCCCAATCAATATCAGCAAACTAATTTTGAACCTGTTGTTCAACACACGTTAAGCAGATCTTCGTCATCCACTTCATCACACCACTCCATGCTTTTAAACCAATATTCTTATACTACAAATTCACCTTCCCCTTCACCCCTTGCACCGATATTGTCTGAACAACATCTTCCAAACTCATTACCCTTGTCGTCACCACCTATTGCGAATTACTCACATTCAACAACTACAGTACCCTCAACATCTGCTGCAACAAGGCAAAGCTTCTCAAACTACTCAAGTAAAAAGGTGACTGTAGTTGATGCGTCTAAAGACTTGTATGACGACACGTATGAAGACTACTGACAGTAAAATGTGACTTTAAAGAACTGTTTTATTGATAGATTTGAAAAATATGTAGTATTAATACTTTTATTTTTATATGAATAAATCGTCTTACCTTTATTTCATCTTTTAATTCATTTATTAGTGCTCTGCAAACATCTCCAACACATCGGGAAACGGTTTGTGATGAAAACTTGAACAAGTATGAAAGGCTCTTAAAACTGTCTCCAGTTGCTAAAAACCTTAGTGCAACCGCCAACCTTTCTTGTACTGGGATGCTGTCTCTCATGTTTGTATTATTTTTAGCGATTACAGGCCCTATTTTGTTTAGTAAATATTCAAAATCAGTCGCTGATATTCGACAAAAGTTTTCGAAATAGCCTGAGGGTTCTTTCGTAAATCTTCCAACATGTTTGTGGCACTGTATCTACAAATAATTAAAAAGTAACTATATTATTTATTTAAAAAATATATATTAAAATTACAAATTATTAGAAAGTTCATTATTTTTATAACTGTCAGACTGTCTATTATTTTAAGCCCGGAACACAATTTAATGTACTTACCTTTCACGATTTTTGTACAAAGAAACTCTCCACCATCGTTTTTGTTTTCGTTTTGTTTGTCCTCTTGCCATCCTGTATGTTCCTAACATAAAATAATAGGCTGCAGCCGCAACGATACGCGTCTGCTCACGATTCATTCTTTTGTACAATTAAACCAAGTCATTTAATTTTTTACCGCCGACACTGCCTACGTATAACCGCTGCGTGTCCACGTCTGAAACCGCGATCCTACATGCGTCGTGGGAACGGCCCGATCACATTTCGACGCGCCAACCTTGGCACTCGACAGTCAACCCAGGATTGCCAATCCACGCGCCGTTGAATCCCGGCTTTACATTAAAAAATACTGGTTAAAAAATAAGGGTTTTATAAACAATGCTACTTCGTTAGAGTTCTTTGTCGTTCTGCGCGTCGGAGGCGCCGCTCTCGAAACTAGCGGATGCAGACAGCTCGCGAAAAGTATTCCCAAACACGAAAGATTTACGACATCAGTCGAAGTCGGGCGAAGGTATTGATGGGAGAGGAATGGTTTTATTTTCAATTTTTAGGTATGGGTTATATTTTGTGATTTATCACGCCTAAAATACAATTGGGGAAAATAAAAACCGCTTTAACTAACTAGAACTAACCATGACTGCCCCCTCTGGCCCCACGAGAATCAGCCAGAAAGGGCGGTCATGGTTAGTTCTGGTTAGATAAAGGGGCTTTTTATTTTCTCCAATTATATTTCAGACGTGATAAATCACCTTCTTTTTTGTCAATTTGGCATGTTTTTATACGATTTCTGTGGGGTGGGTATAACAAAAAAGGTCCAGTAATTTACATTACACACTAGTGCCTAAAGTGAACACCGTATAATTCAAACATTTTTTGCCAAATTATTATTATAATAATTTTATTATCAAACATAGTGTATGACACGGCGCTTTATTAATATGCTAATTGGATATATTTAGGTTTTTTTTCTGATATAAATATATTCTATGAAAAATCGATCTCAAATAAAAAATTGAATAAGTTATATAGCGAAGCGGTCCGTGCGTAAAAAAAGACTAAGTTAACACACTTTTTTGCATAAATAACTAGTTTTAATAATATTTTTTATTGGTGATGATTTGATAAAAGATGCAGTCATTTAATTTTCTTATTTATTTATTTTTTTAACGAACATTGTAATACATTATTAATTGTTTGGGATTTTTCTATAATCTAACGTAATAAACAATATTGAGACGCCCGTTAGTAGGCAACTAACTACACAACAACAATCGCGCCAAGGCATTCGTGTCGAGTTCGGGACATCTCGCGTCTGGGAATACTTTTCGCGAGCTGTCTGCATCCGCTAGTCTCTCGAAGGTTACACGTGTGGTTACACGCGTTACAATTTAGAGGGGGTTTGCCACCGGGCTATGCGTAGTTGTCACGTTTTAGTTAAAGTCTTAAACAGCCTGCCTGGGTACCGGCTTGGCGCCCTTAGATTTTGTTCTTTGGGGTAGAATCGGAGACCTTACTTATAAAGACAATAAGAATTATTAGAAAGCGCGACGCTTGTTTAACCGAGTTCTAAACCTAGAACTTATTAATGCTGTTAAAAAAAGATTTCCTGAGACAATCTGAACATTTTCTTACATAATTTTTGTTTATTTATTATCGTTGATTAAATTCAATAAAATTTTATATTATAATTAGGTAGAGTTATGTTTTAATTAATATTGTTGGTTGGTGGTTGTTGTAGTTTGTGTTTTAAATAAGTATTAATTTAATATAATGAGTAATCTTATCATAAAACTTTAGATCTGTTGTTTTAATCATAACATGTTAGCATCCTATGCCATTTTATTAGTCAATCTTGATTTCTGTAGGCACAATATGTTAATTTTTTAGGATAAACATGTAATACATACAGTAATACATCAACATTTAGGAAATTTTACCATCTTTTCAAATATCTCATAATATATAGGGTGATCCATATAAAAAAATAATTTGGGGTGGTGCACAAAAATCTTAACGCCCTGTAAAAAAACCGCCTATTGCAATGGCTTCTACGGAAAGAAGTGCCTTAAGAAAGTTTTTACCAAAATAATTATCTTTATTAATAAGAAAGTTATGGGGCATTAAAGAAATCGACGAAATTCGAGAAACGCCCTCTGGTGGCCAAACGATAAGAAATAGCAAAATTGTATTTGAGCTCCGGACACCTTGGTTAATTTTTTTATAATTCTTTAAATAAGGGGTGTTTCCATAAGAACGCGTCCAGTCCCTTAGGACTCCCTGAACACTAATGTACCGGGTGTTCCACTAAGAGAGGTAGTCGGCTTTATCTCAGAAACTATAATAGTATAACTTTCGGGAAAAATTTTTTTTAGTAAAAGTGACCAAGAGAAATTGCTGTAAATTATTTTCAAACCTGTGGGATGGCCGCTAGGGGGCGTAAGGGTAACGTCAAAACATAAAAATATACATTTCTCAAAAAAATATCAAATAAAGTGGATCAATAAGTGGTATTATTTTATTCTTTAATGTTTTCTAAACAAAGAAGCTTTAGGTGTAATTTTTGTCAGTTCTAAATTAAAGTGGTGGGGGAAGGTTAAAGTTTAATTTAGAAAAGTGCTAATAACTCCGGTTTGCTTTAACCGAATTTAGTAAACTTGATCTCGTTTAGAAGAGCATTTAAAGCATTATTTTCAGGTGTATAAACTATTGCTACACTTATCTCACAAACGCCGCTAGAGGGCGTCAAGGTAAAAACTAACTTATTTTACGAAATTTTTTCAAAATTTTAAATACAATGATATATACCTTTTTACATATTTAGATTTAGAAAAAAAATCCCAACAAAACGGCAAAAACCGCAATTTAATATCTCTTTTCAAACCGAATATATTAGCAAAAATATAAATACGACATAGAGACGTATTATTTAGCGACACAATGTTTTCTACTAGGCCGATTTCTTTAGGTAAAAATTAAATGTATAAATTTTTACAAAATCCAATGACATACTGCATGATTTTTACTAATTTTAACCCATTTAACGATATTAGACAACATTAGATAATTACCAACCTATAACTGTAATAATCCATCAGGCGTGGTCCTTATCAAGTTAGCTTTGAAAACAAAAGGATGCTGAAATGTCAAAAATCCAACAATTTTTATTTAAAAATATTATTTTTAGTTTTGTGCCGTTGTGTTGTTTAAAAACGCCTTTGTTGCTTGAGGATTAAACTCTACATAAGCAAAAACATTGATGACTATGATATTTTCCCCAGTTCTACGGCGGCGTCTGCTGTGTAAGGGGCGAAGAACACTTCCTGTGGTACGAAAGCGATTTGCTAAACAAGTGAACATTCTGCTGCCGTACTGGCGTCTCTGAGGATATCTCAATGCATACAGCTTTGCAGCTATTGTCGCATTTTGCAGACACTCAAAATAAATAGCAATAATATTAACTGCTTCTTCAAGCAACAAAGGCATTTTTAAAAAACACAATAGCACAACACTAAAAATAATATTTTAAAATAAAAATTGTTGGATTTTTAACATCTTAGCATCCTTTTATTTTCAGAGCTCGATGGATTATTACACTTATAGGTTGGTAATTATCTAATGTTGTCTAATATAGTTAAATGTGTTAAAATAAGTAAAAATTACGAAGTACGTCATTAGATTTTGTAAAAATTTATAGATTTAATTTTTACCTAAATAAATCGGCCTAGTAGAAAACATCGTGTCCTTAAATGCGTTACGTCTCTATGTCGTATTTATATTTTTGCTAATATATTCGGTTTGAAAAGAGATATTAAATTCCGGTTTTCGCCGTTTTGTTAGGATTTTTTTTCTCAATCTAAATATGTAAAAAGGTATATATCATTGTATTTAAATTTTTCAAAAAAATCGTAAAATAGGTTAGTTTTTACCTTGACGCCCTCTAGCGGCGTTTGTGAGATGAGTGTAGCAATAGTTTATACACCTGAAAATAATGCTTAAAATGCTCCTCTAAACGAGACCAAGTTCACTAAATTCGGTTAAAGCAATCCGGAGTTATTAGCACTTTTCTAAATTAAACTTTAACCTTTCCCCACCACTTTATTGTAGAACTGACAAAAATTACACTTGAAGCTTCATTGTTTAGAAAACATTAAAGATTAAAATAGTACTATTTATTGATCCACTTTATTTGATATTTTTTTGAGAAATGTATATTTCTATGTTTTGACGTTACCCTTACGCCCCCTAGCGGCCATCCCACAGACTTGAAAATAATTTTCAGCAATTTCTCTTGGTCACTTTTATCTAAAAATTTTTTTCCCGAAAGTTATACTATTAGTAGTTTCTGAGATATAGCCGACTACCTCTCTTAGTGGAACACCCGGTACACTTTTTTACGTAAGCGATCTGATGGAAGGTGTATTTTAGGACTACAAGTGTGTTTGTAATTTAGAAATATTTACACTATTTTACACTTTTTCTACCCACGTAGTTCTAAAATACACTTTCCCTGAGAGGGCTTACTTAAAAAAAAATGTAAAATAGTGTACACCATTTCTGAATAACAAACAGACCTACCATTTTTTTCTTTGGTCTATGAAATATCTGCTAAAAGTTAAACAAATTTAAAAAATACATGTCAAAATTATGTGAATTTAAAATAGCAATTTTAATTTAAATTTAAATTTAATAAAGTTACTTATTAAAAAAAAGGACCCAACCAATTTTTATCTTTCCACACTCCACGAAGGCTTAAAGCCTTAGTACCGAGGATGTAAAGCAAAAGGAAGTATATTGTCACGATACTTAAAAACAAAAGCGGCAGTTTGTGTTATTCTATCGGAAACCAAAAAGGGTGAATTATTATTGGCTTGGAAAAAGATATTTATAAAAAGCATCAGGTCCCCTTAAACCTCGTCGATGGGCAATAAAAGGAAGCTTTCTTGTTAAGTAGGGTCATTAATGAGGCAAATTGCCCTTCTTCTTATGAAATCATATTAACAGTCGTAGAAGAAGGCATATCCCATAGATGGAAACAATATTCTCACATTTAATGAAGTTAATCGATAGATGTTCTTATTAAAAGATTTGCGTTTTGTGGATAAAAGTGTAAATAGAATGCAGATCAAAATTAAATCGGAACAATAAAAAAGTTTTAAATAGGTTTCGTCACAATAAATAAAGTTAAAGCACAAGAACATCCGCAACGTAAGCACATTTATTTTCAATTTTTTTATATGGCCAGTTGGTAAGCACATGCAAAACGGATTATGGAACTTTAAGAAAAATGTATGTGAATAAATTATGCCCAGCGACTAGAACGATAAATTCTGATCGACTGCGATGCCTTTATTCATTCAGATATCTATTTTATTTCAATCTACGCCTATTGATTCATTACTACATGGCAAGCCTCAAAAATTAAAATAAATTCCTTTTAGCACAAGTTACTAAATACATTTACGTAATGTTTGTTGTAGAAATATTTTATATAAGTAATAATATCCATTGCAAAACGTTGTTAGAACCGTATTTATACAACATCTATTACTATAGAAAATGGTTTTGGTATGTTGGCTGATAAGCAAAGCTTAAAATCTGATAGAAATCAAATAGGTGGTATCCATATATCTCCAGTTATAGGCATTTCTTGCTGTAAAAACTCACTAAGCTGACTTTCTGATGCAGCTGGATGTCTCTTCACCAAATCTTTTGCTAGTTTAGTAAATTTCATAACCTAAAATTACAAATTTATTTTTATAAAATTGGTTTTTAAAAAACTAGTATTTTAAGGCAAAATATTAGGTACTACTAGGTTAATTTAGTGGTACAAAAAATTTTTATTCAATACTGTAGTACTAATTGCCGTTTCCTAATCAAGTCAAAGTCACAGTACCAAAAGGTTAAACCATTTTATTAATTACATATTTTACAAATGTTTTTACAATAACAGAATTTTAGGATGTTCGTCTCGAAGACTTTAACTTATTAATTACATTACAAATGTTTTTACAATAACATAATTTTAGGACGTTCGTCTCGAAGACTTTAACTTTAAAATAAAAGGTTTGTTTAAAAATAGGTATTAACTTTGTTTACCACGTATGAACGACTAATTTCCAATTATTTCTTTGTCCTAGATTCTTTCTATACCCAAAACTACATTTTTCTATAAAGGAAAAGTCACTAGTTATCAACCATCTTCATAATTGTGGTGTTTTATTTTTTATTTTTTTTTTGCTCTTATTATAAAGTTAGTAGAAAAGTATAATAAACCATATTAACTTCATTAAACTGCATTTAAATTAAATATTCTGTAACACACAATTTATAAGAAGCACCACAAAAATGTATACAGGGTGTCCTATTTTCGTGTGTTTTACGGGGTTTCTCGCTTATGAGTGAAGTTACAAAGATGCGGTTTTCGCGACACCGTGCTACTTTTTTGTCAAACGAAAGATGCCGCAAACAGATTTGTCCTAGCCCCCTTAGTTTCTTCGCTACAAGGTGATTTTAAAAAAAGTTGTATTTTCGGTTACCCCTCGTATCTCAGGTATATGATAACTTATCGAAAAGATAAAAACTGGCCCTTATAGAACTTTTTACGCCGAATACAGTGGCGTACTTGAAATTTTTCTCGGATTTACTTGCTTTGAGATATTAGCCAAAGTTGCACTTTTTTAAATGGAACACCCCGTATATTTTTTTGTCATATTATTTGCCACACTGAGAGCTTTCTAAAAATATAACATAGACGAAACTTATTTTTATAAACAGCATGAAAACATGCAATTATTTACTTTTTAACATAGGCGGCTTTGGTTTAAATTAATGACAGTCAAATTAATCCACGTCAAATGATTGCTATTGAATTTTTTAATGCTAGTTCCTAGATTATCGTTATCATTTATCTAAAAAATATGGCACAAATTCAAAATTTTGAACATTTTGAAAAGTATGATATGAATAGATGTTTCATATTATCCAACGAAGACGTCGAGCGAGAAACCCCGTAAAACACACGAAAATAGGACACCCTGTACATGGCGACCATTAGGAAAAACTTTTGTTTGAATTTTACATTTTAAGATGACAACTTTCCTTTCTCTCCCAAATACCTAGGTTTTCTGAATTGTATTAATTTTAATTGGCTTTTTTAATAAATGCAACCCGTGTAGTTTTTAACTTCTTGTTGCCATCAAAAGATAGATAGATGAGACATAGACTACAAAGAATATCTTTTTGAGTTAACAAAAACTTATTGTTACTTATGATTCTTTAAAAATAATAATAAAGTGCTTACCCCAAAAATAAATTATGGATTTTAATAAATTTATTTTTGTAAAAGAATGCTTTATTAAATTGTTATTATTATTAATACATTTTAGTGATTTTTAACCGTTTTATATTACTTCAAAAGTATCTTACCTTATTGACCATATTTTTAATTCCTCCATTATTTAAATTACTTATGTTACTAATATTATTATTTCTATCTATTTTTTCTTCACTAACCATTGGCCATATTCTCACCCAGCCACCTTCTCTTGATTTTGGAAAATTCCAGTCCCTTCCATTACCCCATGTCTTATGGCTGGATTTTTTGAAATCTTCTTCAATCTAATAATAAAACAACAAAATGCAAATTCTGGATTTGCTTAAAAAGGTTTTTGGTGGGTATTAGTTTATAAACTAAGATTAGGTGTCAAATTAATGTTTTTTTTTTTTAATTGTTTTATTTAAAGAAACAAAATGTAAATATACATAGCAGGAGTAGTTCTGGATTAATATTTAAAGCTGACCAATGGCTGGTATGTATGCAAGTATCTAATTATTAAAAATATACCTATATATAGTCAAAATAGTTTCGTTGTTAACCATAAAAACTGGGTTAATGGCCATAAGAGATCTAGAACTCTTGTTTAAAAGGTAAGGGTATTTTTCTTATAGAAAAATTTAAAAGACCTTGTAACAAAGTATATATTCATAAAAAATATCATATTTGTGATCAATGCTTCCTAAAAATGATACCAATGACTACCTTATCTTGTTACTGGTTTTAAGTATACAAGCATATTGCTATTTTCCTAATAAAAAATAATAAAGGGCTTTAGAATTCGGTTTTCTATACCTCTATCCTGAGGACATCCCAAGTTTAAATTAAATTAAAAGATTTTAACCACAGGATTTAAAGTCAAATACGAGGTTAAAGAATCTCTAGATGGATTCTGGCGCCCTCTAGTTTTAACTATAGGTTTGTTCCAACCCTTCAAAAAAACGGTTATTGTACCTGTAAAAAAACTTGGAAAATATTTTTAAGGTTCTAAAATGGCGCTAGGGGGCGTAACTACAATCTTAAATCTAAAAAGTGACGTTTCTGTGAATTCGCTATGTTAACCTAACAAAAAAATACCTGATCGTCGAGGATAATCTGAACCTTTTTTGTTTAAAAACTTTTGCTGTATCTCTAAAAATAAAGTGGCGGGGGATATTCAAAGAATTCCGTAAAAACACCCTGTATTTGGCTTAAAGCTACTCCTGGGCTATAAGTGTTATATTATTTAAAGTTTTGTTAGTTTCACATGTCGCTGGTAAGTATAAGAGTTAATTTTCCAAAAAAATTAAACGCATTGGTATGATTTTTTTTCATAAAAAGTAGCTTAATAATGCCTAAACAAGCTTGCAAAAACCTCATCTTGATATCTTGTCCCTAACCTAAAATTTAGGCTAAAGAAAATTTTATACGTCAATATCTCAAGAAACATAAAAGCTACAAAAAATTTTAATTTGACGTAACTTATGTATTTTTATGAAACCTCTAATTTAGGTTATACAATTCTTTCGTCTTAATGTAATACTTTACGAGTTATATTAAAAAAATCGAATTCCAAGGGTATACCTTGTAAAAATCCTGAACATTCGAGTTTTTAATAATAACCCGTAAAGTATTATAAAATATCATTTAGACAAAAATATTTTATAACCTAAACCAAGGGTTTTATAAAAATACATAATTTATGTTATATAAAATTTCTTGTAGTTTGTATAGTTTTTGAGATATTGACGTATAAAATTTTCTTTGGCCTCAATTTTGGGTTAGGAACCATATCGAGATGCGGTTTTTGCAAGATTGTTTAGGCTTACTTTAGCTACCTTTTCATAAAGAAAAAATCATCCCAATGCGTTTAATTTTTTTAAGAAAATTAACCATTTCTGTCGAAATGTCAAAAAAACCCCGGCGACATGTGAAACTAACAACACTTTAAATATTATACCATTTATAGCCCAAGAGTAGCTATTTTTAACTACCCTAAGTTTACTGCCATTTTATTTTCCGCTATGCGAATAGTGTATCTAATACTAAGATAGTAATACACAGATGGAAAATTTTTAGAGCATCTGCTTAAGCAAAACTTATGTTTTATTCATAATACGTTAAGTAAATACCTGAATGTGAGTGATGCTTATGCTCAAAATACAGTGGTGATCAAAAGCTTTTACACACATTTTTATTTTTAAAATATGTCGAATTTTGCAAGTAAAAGGTACTCACTTTTATTTATACATTCTGTCAAGAAAGTACCGGGAATTGTCGATTTAAATCTGGCGGAGCAATCTAGGCTGGTAAAAAAAATTCTAGGTTGGTACAACTGTCCTTTATTACTATGCCAAGTTTGAGCGGGATCTGTCAACCAGTGTGTTTACAGCAGCTGGTTAAGTCAGTCGATGTCAATAGTACGTGCCGATTTTTTACAATGAGTGATTACGTTAAACAAAGAATTAGTCTAAAATTTTGCGTTGCGAATGAAATTTCGTGTGCCGATGCATTGAAAATGTTGCAAAAAGCTTTTGATGATAAAGCACTATCGAAAACCCGTGCTTATGAGTGGTACAAAGCCTTCAAGGAGGGTCATGAAGTCGTTGAAGACTTGCCTCGTTCCGTACGCCCATCGACAGCTTCGACCGAAGATAACGTCGATAAAATTAAAGAAATAGTGCTTGAAAACCGTCATACCAGCTTAAGAGAGATAGCACATGAACGATTTTTATTGATATTTTGAGCATGAGCAAGGTGGCTATCGCGAACAGGCCGCTTTGGACATGGTGGATCGCGCCAATTCCGATCTCACATTCATGGAACGCATCATAACTGCTGACGAAACGTGGGTGTACGAGTATGATATGCAAACAATCCAGTAAGCATCGGAATGGGTGGGAAAAAACGAACCGAACCGAAAAAACCACACCAAAGCCGATCAAAAGTGAAGGTGATGCTCATTGTTTTCTTTGATATCCGTGGCGTGGTGTACTACGAATTCGTTCCAGAGGGTCGGACGGTAAACAAAGAGTATTACCTAAGCGTTATGAAACGTTTGCGTGAGCGTATCCGTAAGAAGCGGCAAAATTTGTTGGCGAACAACTCGTGGATTTTGCACGACGATAACGAGCCGTCTCACCAAACTACGATTGTGACCGACTTTCTCGCCAAAAACTCAACGAACGTGCTTGAATAACCACCGTATTCGCCGGATTTAACTCCCTGTGACTTTTTCCTCTTTCCAAAACTTAAATTGCCGTTCCGTGGCACCCGTTTTGAGTCGATTAAAGCCATAAAACAAAATTCTTCGCGCGAGCTGAAGGCCATCCCGGAAAGCGCCTATAAAAAAATGTTTCGATGATTGGAAGTACCGTTGGCATAATTGTATTGAAGCAAATGGAGCCTATTTTGAAGGCGACCCAATAAATTTTGATGATTAAACGTAAGATGTTGTTTTAATTAAAAATCGCGCGTAGTCATCGCCAAAGTTCAAAATTATGCCAAATTTTTTCTATTAAATATTTAGGGTTTTAACTTTGTAGAAAACTTCCTTACACTCTATAGTAAAACAAGATACAGGTTTAAACTTAAAATTTATAAACTTTGTCACACAAATTTTACGTCCGAACGTTTGAACTAATGTATTTTCTTTTTTTTTTAATTTATAATTTTGGCAAGTCTGAGTTTAAAACATCTAGGGGCTGCCTTTTTTTTAAAGTAGTTACAAGTTTATATGGTAAAAAATTTCAAAAGAAATATTATCAGCGAGCCAAGTTGTAGCGCATTTAAGGTTAAAATTTATTTTTTAATATCTACATATATAATTTGCTAATGTGGATATATTTATATGTAGGTGGTATATATATTTATTTGTCTGTCCACGTGATTTTTAAGTTATGGCTTGAGCTAAAATCATGAAATTTGGCACAGTGGTAGTCTTTAGCAGTGTCTAGAACCTAACGAAGCGCGTTTTTTGAATTTCGCCCCCGGGACAAAAATAGGAGCAAAAAGTGTTTTTTACCGTAAAGCCGTGGAAGGCGTCTTACGGAGACAGAGGCTACTTAATATTGTCTCTCGCCTGGCGGAGACATCAGGCTTTTCATCTAGTTAATAATAAACCTCTTACAAAAAATTAACGTTATATTTATATGCAACGCTATTGAAAACAAAAAGTAAAACCATAAATGGCCATTCACCTGTCGCTAAATAAGCGTTATTTGGGGGTGTGCTCCTCGCAGATACTGTTGTCAAGGCATTTTTAAGATTTTCTGTTATTACCTTTATTGTCTTTGCCTTTAAAAATAAGCAAATATTGTCTAAAAATGCAAATCGCGAATATTTTGTTGAAGATTGTAGCAGGCTATGACATATATAACTTATAGTAGTGGACTAAATTTACTACTTGGTTGTAGTCCTTGTTTTGTATTATGATTGTTGTAAAATGCAATTATATTTTACACCTGTTAGAAATAACTATATTTTTTAAACAGTTTGTAAAAAAAATTAAAGTTAATAAATTTGTATTTCAACCATTTTATTAATAATTTAAAGTCATACCGGTCTTTCTCTTGGCACACTGTAGCAACTGGAAGGTGAAAGGTTTTGACCATCTACTTGAACTCTTGGCAGTTTTATGTAAGTCTCTAAAATTAAAAAAATATACATAGGATATACAGTTAAAGCGTTAGTGACTGTATTAATGAAAAAGGTTTAACATTTTTTTGTATTCATACTTAATTACGCTACATAAGGTGATAGTAGAGGTATCGTGGCACAAATTATTACACCAAAACTATTTTTTTTTCTGAGAAGAGATATTTGGAAGATGGTTAATTAGTAGGCAAAGAAAGGATGTTTTTAGATTATAACAAATTTTATGCAAGGAGACCATTTGGCTTAATAATTGGTTAAAAGAAGATTTTAAGACTTTTACAAATTGCATGAGACAGAGGCATACGGATTCAACGTAAAACTACAGGTCTTGCCGAAATGGGATTATCCGGACATTATTATTAAATGTAATATTATAGTTTTTTTATATCGTCGACGAAACTGGGGAACCCGGAACCCACAAAGCCCAGTATTAACTTTTACACGAGCCTTTGTGTACTGTTCCAAAGATAAAAACATAAATGCTTAAAGTGGTATGTTTCTGTCCCACTGTATTACTTTGATTTGTAGCAGAAGATGTTCGAATTTTTGGTCGTCCAGCAGTACTTAATCTAGATGATGACTGATGAGCTGACATTCTTTTATATCTTCTTCTCCATCTTCCGGCAGCATTAAGTACAGAAATAGTTTTTGTTAGTGACACAGTATTTGTGACTTCAGGATCATCTTCGCTACAACAAAAAAAAAAATGTTGCTTTTAAACAAGTTGCCAACTACCTTTATGCAAAGAAAATTAGCTTTTTTGTAGAAAAGAAAAAAATAAGTATAAACTTTAAAAGTGTATATCTTAATACGGTAAGTAAGTAAACATTAAGTCCAAAGAATTTGTTTAACGTTATACCGAATTTTTAAATATTAGGCATTAAACAATATATCAGTTAGCAATGCTTGAAGCTTCCCATAATAACAATATGTTTGTTAGTCCTATAAAAGTAAATACTTTTATAATTTTTCCAAATAAACAAATTTTTGTAATAGTATTTTATATAACAAGATTCTATAAAAATATCTTTTACGTATGACAAAGCACTGCTCTGCTATAAAGCACAGGAGTAAATACAAATACTGTTCAGCCACAAATTACATACAATTTTTTTACCGTTATTTAAAGTATACAAAAAAAGTATTTTTTAAACAATCACAGTATTAATAATTATTTTAAAAGAACTTTCTATATTACAAAAAGTGGATTATGTATGGGGATTTGTGTTACTTCAAAAAAACATAACGTTGTGATTAAAAACACAGGTTTACAAAAAAAAAGAAAGTCATGCCCTTTCAAGGAAACTATGTATCCTTAAGTATTTTGCCGCACTAAACACGAATCTGAGGCCTTGGCCCCATCACGTTACAGTGTTTTTTTTAAACAGCGGCCATAACCTCGAAATTCATGATATAAAAAATATGATGATATGATATGATGACCAGTAGGTGGTAGAGGAGCTTTCCTCGCCTGAGGCGGTACCACCCCACTTGCCCTCTAAAGGACTCGTGAAGTCTTAGTACGTTTCGAGTTCTGGGCGGTGAGTCAGTTTTCCTTCTTCCTTCTCCTTCTTTCTCTTTTAGTTTTCCTCCTTCCTCTTCTTTCTTTTTCTTTTCCTTTCTCTTTTTTTTCCACTCTACTAAAATTTGGAAATAATGATGATGGCACACCCGAACGTAAAGATATCCGGAGGTAAAATACCCCTCCATTCGGTTCTCCGGGCGAGGGGTACATTTGGGGGGCCACCATCGAAAAGTCTGATATCGTCTACAAATATATATGGGCTTAACTCTAACGTGAACTCTGTTCACCATTATCTTCAATCCTCCAAACCCCACATACTATTTCTTACCGAAACCCAAATAAGTCCCAAAACAGCAACCAACCACCTCCTTTTCCCAGGTTATGAACTCATTTCATCTTTTCGACCCAATGGCGGCGTTTGTGCTTACGTTCGCAACGACCTGGCTTGTGTTAGGGTTTCTAACCTTGAATCGGATAGGCCTGATATTCTTTGGCTTAAACTTACTTTCAGATCTTCTACTAAATTCATCTGCTGTATATACCGGTCCCCGTCTGATAATTCCTACAACGAGTTCTTTGATTTCCTTTCAATAAAGATCGACAATATTATTTCCCAGTTTCCATTGGCCGAAGTAATCGTCCTCGGGGATTTTAATGTGCATAATAAGGATTGGCTAGGCTCCACAAAAACTGATACACAAGGTAGAGCAGCAGAAAATTTCGCGATCAGCAACTCGCTCACCAATCTAATTATGGAACCTACCTACTTTCCTAGGGTTCCCACCCATAATTCTAACCCCCTAGATCTCTTTCTTACTTCCACCCCCGAACTCTATCAAGCATCAGTAACTGCTCCCCTTGGTCGCTCTGACCATGGTTTGGTCACCGTATCATACTCCACTCATTTTGAGGCAACTGAAAGCATGCCGCCACGAACCGTCTGGCACTACAATTCGGCCGACTGGGACGGTCTAAGAGATTTCTTTGCCAGCTACCCTTGGAATCCTACCTGCTTTTCTACTCACGATCCTTCAGAAATATGGTATCAAATTACCGAAACAATTCAACTAGGCATTGAGACCTATATTCCCCACACTAAAAAGAACCCCATAACTTCAAATCACAAACCGTGGTTTTCTAAATCCTGTGACAAAGCCAGACTTTTAAAACTTCAAGCCCACAAAAAGTTTCTTCAAAACCCCAGTCCCGAAAATCGACAGGCTAGCATCGAAGCGAGAAATCAGTATAATCAGACTATCTCAGAAGCAAAAGACCGTTTTAACAATCGAATAAAAGATAAAGTTCTCTCTTGCTCAAATGGCAGTAAAGCTTTCTGGTCCCTTGCCAAAATTATTAGTCAGAACTTTTGCACAAATTCTTTTCCACCCCTAATCTCTGAAGATGGAATTGTCTCTACCTCCAAAGAAAAAGCCGAACTTTTTGCCAAACAATTTGCTGCCAATTCTACGCTTGATCCTCCTATTAATCTTCCTCTTCCAACAGTTGTCCCTGTTTCTCATAAAATGTCCGATATAATTTTTAAAGTCAAACAGATCAAGCTTCTCTTAATACTAAAAAATCGTCTGGGCTGGATGGCATACCAGCAATCGTCTTAAAAAAATGTGCTCCCGAGCTTGCACCCATCGTAACTCGCCTCTTTCGAATCTCTTCCGACACGGGCATTTTCCCGGAGAGTTGGAAAGCTGCACGTGTGCAACCTGTCCCCAAAAAGGATCCAAAAGTCTCCTTCTAACTATAGACCTATATCTCTTCTTTCAGTTGTTTGCAAGGTAATGGAATCATTAATTCCCAAATCTTAAAGTATCTGGAAAAACATAAGATCTTACATGATAAACAATATGGATTCCGTCACAGTAGATCCACAGCTGATCTTCTTTCCTTTGTCTCACACAACTGGAACAAGTCCCTTGAGTTTCTTGGTGAATCCCAGATCGTTGCTCTTGACATATCCAAAACTTTCGATCAGGTCTGGCATGATGGGCTTCTTAACAAACTCCCTTCTTACGGTCTTCCACCTAAGCTTTGCTCTTGGCTTTTTTCCCGTTTCCTTTCTAATCGACGTATATCAGTTAGTGTAGATGGTCATTCCTCCAGTTTCTACCAAATTAATGCTGGGGTGCCCCAGGGCTCAGTGCTGGCACCCACGCTGTTTCTTCTACACATTAACGATCTTTTCTCTTTCCCCAATCAATCCCATTCATAGTTTTGCTGACGATAGTACCCTCCACTCTAGTATTCAATTTCTTAAGCCACCGTGTAATTCTGATTTTGAAAACAAGCGCAGGTCAATGCAGATATCTCTTTCACAAGACCTCAAACTTATCTTGGATTGGGGCGCAGAACAAAGAGTCGTTTAATCTAGTCGGCGTTACTTTTGAGAATAACCTCAACTGGCACAAACACATTTCATCCATAGCTTCGGCAGCTTCAAAAAAGATTGGATTCCTCTTTCGAGCCAGAAAATATTTCTCTTCTTCCAATCTGTACACTCTGTATGTATCCCAAATCAGACCCTCTTTGGAATATTGTTCTCATGTCTGGGGAATGGCGTCCCCTACAACACTTAGCATTCTGGACTCCATTCAAAAAGAGCTGTTCGTCTTATTAATGATCCAACGCTCACAGAAAGGCTTCCTCTTCTTGCCCATCGTCGAGCTGTAGGGGATATGTCGCTCTTCTATAGGTATTTTCACGGCTTCTGCTCAGAGGAATTAGCCGGTATTATTCCTTCTCTGGCAGCTCCCAACAGAGAAACACGTAGTGCAACTTTTATGCATCCTTTTACGGTTCAGTTAGAGAGGCCCCGAACTTCCCGCTTTCTTCGTTCCTTTATTCCTAGAGTGTCAAGACTATGGAACCTGCTGCCCGCAGAAGTTTTTCCTTCTCCTCCCAATCTCCAAAAATTTAAGTCCCTCTTACTACACTGAAGACACCCACGGTACGTTAGTACTTAGGCATCAGCCTTCGTGGACTGTCCCAAGATAAAAAAAAAAAATGATATTAAGTTGGTGTAAATGTTTTCATATTTAACTTTTTTTTGCCAGAATTCACTTTTCAAAGTGTCTCGAGTGTTAAACGACACTTTCTCGAGCGATTTGGGCCAAAAAACATAACCTCAAAAATACCATATATCAAAAATAGAGTATCCCGTTGATGTACACTTTGAATGTTTTTAAAGAATTGGACATTTTAAAAAGGTTCTATTGTTTTTAGTATTTCCCCCTTCCGATAATACTCTCCTGATGGATTTGGACCGAGAAACATAACCTCAAAAATATATGTAATCAAAAACTCAGTGTCCTTTTGCTAAAAGTGATTTTAGCTGCGAATTTTTTGTTGGAACTGCACACTTTAAAAAGTTTCTATTGTTTCTAGTATTTCCCCCCTTCGATGGTACCTTCCCGATGGATTTGGACCGCGAAACATAACCACAAAAGACCGTGATGGCGATAAAACTGTATCTAGGTAATATAAATAATGTCTACTTTTATATTTTTGAACGAAAGCCCAGTTTGAATTGCCGTAAATATGTTTACCCTTCACGAACACCCTGGCAGTTGAAAGAGTGCCAAAAACATAACCTCAAAAGGCCATGATAGTGATAAAACTTTTTAAAATTCATTTTCGGCTCACTAGCTTATGGGGTTCACATCTCTCAATAAAATTCCTTCTTACGGCATTTCTTTTGTGTTCCACGGAAGTATCCCTTTGCACATTCCCAAAAACCTTGATAAAGTCTCTCCATTTTTTTGATATCCTCATGGAACCTTTCTTCCTACTCTGTACTGTAATCCTCAAAATTTTCTGGGAATTTGGCTAAATAAGAATCCAAAAAGTAAACTCTGAGGCTCATCAAAAACCCTATCGCTTCGTAATTCTTGATGAATTCCTTTACTATCTTTTTGTTTTCAAAAAACACAAACATCAACAAAACTCGTCCAAGCCTTACGGCACTCTGAACTGCATTTTCCATCAAAAATAAGGAAGTAGACATCATTTATACCACCTGGATACCGTTTTATCGCTATCACGGTCTTTTGAGGTTATGTTTCTCGACCCAAATCCATCAGGAAGGTACCTTCGGAGAGGGAAAATACTAGAAATAATAGAATCTCTTTAAAGTGTACAGTTCCAACAGAAAAGTCGTAGCTGAAATCACTTTTCACAGTTTTTATTACATGTATTTTTGAGGTTATGTTTCTCGGTCCAAATCCATCAGGAGAGCATCATCGTAGGTGGGAAATACTAAAGTGGACATCACTTTTAGCAAAGAGATACTGTATTTTTGATATGTAGGTATTCTTAAGGCAAAGATAATACTACTACGAATAGATGGTTCATTTAAATGGGGCGTTTTGAATAAGTTCGAAGATATCAATGCTTCCGTAAATGCGAATAAAATTAAGTCGGTAACCCCTGCCCCAGCGAAACAAACCGTGCGACATTGCCAATGTCTGTCGCTTGTACCTTATTCGGAACACGAAGTAGCGAAAGCGGCGGCTAAACGGATTGTGTTTTGTCTAGTCGCGTTTCATCACGCCAATATTAAAGGCCTGCCGGCAACACTGTTTAACTTTCGTTCAAGGATAGCGCGAAAATCTCTCGATGGACATCGGCTTGCGTTAGCCAAAGTCCATTAGGGGTATCAAAAATATAGCATTGAATGGTTCATCTTATCCAGTAGTAGTAGTATTATCTTTGCTTAGGGTTATGTTTTTTGGCCCAAATCGCTCAAGAGTGTGTCGTTTAACACTCGAGACACTTCGAAAATTGAATTTTAGAAAAAAAAAGTTAAAGATAAAAACATTTGCACCAACTGAATATCATATTTTTTATATTATGAAGTTTAAGGATATGTTTGCTGTTTTTAAAAAACCTGTGAAGTTATTGAGCCAAACGGACCTCGGATTCGTGTTTAGCGCGGCAAAATACTTAAGGATAACAAAGTTTCCTCAAAAGGGCAAAACTTTTGTTTTTTTAACCTGCGTAATTAGGTGTCAAAACTTTGAAGTTTAAAACTATTGTACATGAAAGAGTCCCAAAAAGTGTGTGTATGTAAAACCTTTCCAAAGATTTTAATACCATTTTAGGGCTGCAATGTTAAATTTTTATTTACTATATTAAATAAAAATATCATATCACATGTTAGGTAAAGGCATATTTTTGTTTCTACAAAATATTAGTAGATGTTAATTGTCGATAAAAAAAAACATGTATTACTTTTTCTGGGTAAAATTTAACCATTTCCTGTATCCTGAAAGCTGGTCTTTTTTAAAGTTTAATTAAACTTACTTCACTTGCTGATCTGGTTGATCCATCCAAATATTAAAAACTGACAAACCAGTATTATACAACGGCAGTCCTAATAAATCAAACATATCATGCAACATCGGCTTTTTTACTAATCTATCGGCGTCACAATCGTTGCTTAAAGCTGGGCTTAAATTAACCTAAAAGTATAGCCAGTTTAATTAATATTTAAGTAATTTAAAATGCAAACTTGGAATGTTTTATTTACTATACAAAACTCTTTTAAAATGTTAGTACAGGATATTCCAAAGTCAAGTCTCTAAAATTTAAAAGGTTATAGGGTAAATAAGAAAAAGTGCTAAAAACAGATAACAGTCTATTTGCTACTTTATAAATTTTTTCTGATTTTACTTTTTTATTTCCGGTGTTATTTTTAATACTTTTGCAACATAAACTAAAACTTTTTTACAAATTGGTATTTTCAGACCTTAATGTTATTGTTCATTCGGAAAAAATTCCCCTTAATTTGTTTATGTTAAATAATAATTTTAAATTTTTATTACATCTTTTTAAAACATTTTTTCTTCCAGATACAGAATATTATATTTTTCGCTGCGAAGTTCTTTGATTTATTTTATTTATTTGATCAACAGACACCAAAATACAACAAATTGGTACTTACAAGTAAGAGAAAAAGAATAACCTACAAACTACATATTACAAGACACACCAAGACGACTACAACATTTTTTGCAGCTGTGTAATTTTTAAGTTGAATATGTCAAAATAATGCTCCCTAGCTAAAATATTACATTGAGTTAGCATGCTATTAACTGGTGATAAACTCGTTTGACTTATGCTAAAAATATCGCTATTCAAAATTCCTAAATTAATCTTTGGGATTTAAAAGTGCATATAATTTACAATATTGCAGTCTTTGTACTTAAATTTATTAATCACATTGTATATAAATATCACAGCCTGTTTGTTTCTTCTTTGAACTAGAGTATTAAATTTAAAACTATCCAACATTGCCCTGTATGAAACTATCAATGAATACCTGTTGTTCTTTATCATATATAAATATTTAAGAAATCGTTTTTGCACTCTCTCTATTGGATCTATGTGAGTTTTTGCTGAGGGCATCCAAATTTGCGTGGCATATTCCAAATGTGGCCTCATCAAGGCATTGTAAAGTCTTATAACTGTGGCAATTTCCCAATTTTTACTGTTTCGTATAACAAAACCCAGAGCCTTGTAGGCCTTGTTCGTTATATGAATATAGTAAATATTAAATTTCAAAATTTGATTGGAAAAGGACGCCCAGATCCTTAAACAGCATCATTACGTTTAAGTACTATATCATTAACATAATAATTATTAACAATAAAGTCAGTTTTTCGTGTAAAAGTCATAACTGAACACTTCGTGACATTTAGAGACATTTTATTTTCCTTAAATCATTCTACAACCCTATTTATTAATGAAACGATGAATAATACGCTGGTAAGGAAATAAAAAAAGAAAAATCCAGTACGCTATTTTTACTTTGCTGAACCTATTTAAAAAGATAATTATTTAATGGCACCAAAAAACTTTTAAATCTAGATGTGCTGGATTTCATGGCTCTGTATTAGTTTTATTTTATACAATACCGAACTGAAATTCAAATGTTCCTATAAACTGTTTTTTTAAATGATATTGTTTAGTATTTTACTGCACAACTTTCTCACTATTTAAGGGACCTTGTAGCTTTTAGATTTTTTTAGATTAATATAATAAACTACATGTAATACTTAATTTACAGGCATAGAATGTTTAAAATAAAGTATTATTGCAAACAGGTACATCAGCTTTTTAGACCTACCTCCAAAAGCCACGGCCTTAGTGAACTGTCAATGAGGACATCAAAACCAAAGAACTCAAAACAGTTTACGGTTGGTGGTATTTGATGAACCTGACTTAAGATTGTTAGAATAACAAGAGATGTAATTTTTTGCCAAATTATCCAATCTGATGTTGATGCTTGCTGAAAATACCTACGAAGCTGTCTTAATGTCCATTTGCAACCTAAAATGTAATGAATTTATATTGAAATAAGGTATTTTTTTAACATAATTGAATTACTTTTGTACTAACCTGAACCCACCCTATCTTTCATCTCTGCATATCCGGGTCCCAACTTATTTATTGAACAATTTGTTAAATGCCTAAATGGGTTTCTTAAATCATTAAGACTAAATTTGTCTGTTCCAAAACGGGCCAAACCTTCTTTGTACATGTATATAGTAAGGGGATGGTATGATGGAACGCAAACATATAACCTTAAGTCAAATTTATATCCACCTATTAGGAGGGGTTTTTCAATATATCTTTGAACTATTGTGTTGGTGTCATAATTAAGTTCGCTGAGTTTCTAAAAAATGGTTTTAAAAAAGTACCCAATTATATTGGTAAACCATTTTCTTTAATGGGAATAATAAGAAAAAATGAACTTATTAAAAAAAAATCTGTAAATTTTAAAAGGGTTGTATTGGGTGGCTAACTAAGCAAGGTAGGTAAGCGTCTGTATTTTGAAACCGTTTATAGTAAAGCTTGCGGAAAAAATATGTTTTGTAAATATGTTTGAGGGAGATTACTGAAAGTTACTTTTAAATTTTTGACATGGTCCTTAGTCGGCATATTGCTTAAGAAAAATTAGATAAAAAGAATATTTTTTAAACTCAACCGGAATAGCTTTAATTGAAAATATTATGTACACAATAACAATTTTTTCGTAGTACATTTTTGTAACTTCTTTCTTTTAGTAGTAGGGGTAAGTCAAGCAATAGTTTAGAAAAAATATAACGTCACAAATAAATATAAGTTTTGTTGCTAAGAAAGCCATTTAATTTTTTTTTTTAAGTTTGTGTCACTTTGTTTTAAGAATTCTGTTTAATTAGCTTTTTTAGTAAACATTTTATTATTTAGTTTTACAATACTTACTTTAAAAAGAAAAATACCTCGACCCTGACTTTGTGCTACTGGTTTGCATATCCATATTGGCTTTTCTTCTGCAAGTTTTGGACTATCTTCTTTACAGCTCTGCGGTCTACCACGACTACATTCAGCTGCCAGCTTTGTATATTCTAAAGGTAAGTTATATCCGTGTGGACTAAAATAAAATCAAAATTTAGTAAATACAGGATAAAAAACAACCACTAAACATAAGATAAATAGCTTATTTAAATAAAGTTACACTCATGTTATTATTTAAACTGTAAAACATCCGTGGTTTAAAAGCATCGACTAGGCGGGGATATAAAATGGGTTAAACATCTAAAAACACGACACACACACACAGTACCAAGTGCTTAGGCTCCAAGGCACCCAAGTACCAAGTACTTAGTTCCACTTCCACATGCCATTTTCGCCATAAACTTAGAATAATATTTTTTAATGAAATACAAAACGGCATGCAAATTAAAAACACGGAAATATTTTGAATATTTTGTACAACTTTTATTATTATTTATAATGCGATGATCTTATTCAACATGCATGCCATTTTCGCCATAAACTTGGAATAATATTTTTTAATGAAATACAAAACGGAATGCAAATTAAAAACACGGAAATATTTCGAATATTTTGTGCAACTCTTATTATTATTTATAATGCGATGGTCTTATTCAACATGCATGCCATTTTCGCCATAAACTTAGAATAATATTTTTTTATGAAATACAAAACGGCATGCAAATGAAAACACGGAAATGAAATTAAATATTTTGTGCAACTATTATTATTTTTAATGCGCGATCTTATTCACATGCATGCCATTTTCGCCATAAACTTAGAATAATATTTTTATGAAATACAAAACGATTTTAATTAACACGGAAATATTTCGAATATTTTGTGCAACTTTTATTATTTTTATAACGATGGTCTTATTTAAACATGATTTATTCATTGATCCATTTCCAAAACTTAAATAATATTTTTATAATAAAAAGTGAAATTACAAAGAATTGGAAATTTAAAAACAAATTTTTATTATTTATAATGCGATTATCTTATTGTTTATGCATACGATCGTCATAAATTCAAATAATCTTTTTTAAAAATTAAAAACGGATTTAGATTAACAAAATATTTAATATTTTGTGAAGTTTTAGATCATTTAAAGAGTTTGTGTTAACAGAGTTTTCCCGAAATTTTTTATCGTTGGTGATACAAGGGGCGCATACCAATTTTTCCAGAGTGTTTTTGTGATTAAAACTTTAATTCTTCACGTTGGCATGCAATTTGAAAACACGGAAATTTGATTTAATTTTTTAATTCAATTAATCTTAACCCTTTGAGCCCTTTTGACCGCTGCGAATTGCATGCCATCAATTATTACAGCTTCAATTTGTTTGTACTTTCTTATGCTACACCGGCAGGCAGTATAATAACACGAAAAAACACGAAAATTCTTCGCAAAAAGAAAAGCGCTTTTCCTTATGACGGGAAAGCAGGCGGCGGTCAAGAACCCGTCTACCTTTTACATTTTAGGGTTAATTATCAACCCTTAAAAGGGCATGCGGTATAAAATGGGAGACCATCACCTGTCATTATCTCCCGATCTATAAATAATCTAACCAATAATAACAATACCATTTTTTTTATCAGTATTTCAGAATAACAGCCGCTATTTTTTCCACGAGGGCTTAGAGCCTGTGTGTGTTTTTTTTAAATTCTTTTTCCGACCAAGTCACTTTTCGCACAAATAAGTTAAGTCTCTATAAACATACGGATTCAATGACTAATTAAAAACGTGATTCTAATTACTAAGAAATAAAATTTATAGAAATAAAAGGTAAGACTGAATTTTAATAGCACATAAATAAACGCAAAATGTAGTAAAACTAGAGACCAAAAATATGATATGCTTACCTAAAGTCATAAACTGATCCATATACCTTTTTTTGACATCTTAGATATCTTATAAGGTTGTCTTTTCTACATATTGTTGATCCTTTTGGAATATGATTTAAGTACTAAAACAACAAAATAACAATAATAATATTAATAATAATAATAATTTTTATTATTATTATATTAATAATAATTATTAATAAGTCTGGCCACAGGAACAATGCTCAGCATTGTTCCTGCTGCTACCAAACACGAACAATCCAAAAAAGACAGTACTGCCAGCGAGCTTAAGGGGGTTGCAGGCAGTAACAGCAACCTACGAGAGGCCTTAAATCGGTCCGGTAGCCTATGCAATACCGGTAACTGCTGAGATTTTGTTGGATGACATACCGCAAGGATTATGAGCAAGCTCCCTAATATCTACCCCGTTCAAATGGAGATGCAGGCAAGTTGAAGAAGCAACTGGACGGACGACCTTAAATGACCTTGGCAATGGACATGGACCCTTTACGTGGACGGAAAAACTCAGGGATGCAGGACCGCTAGGCTACATGGGACGAATGCCGCATGGTTTGCAGAACATCCCGAATTAAGTCATCTCCCTTAACAACGTTCGAGAGACTATGTAGCTCACCTTAACCGCTCTTGTTATGTTAAAACTTCAAATTAACAGGAGCCACCTTAAAACCTGGAGCCTATGCAGGATTTAGAAACGAAACATCTTGAAGAAAATATTTTAAACGAAATTTTTCCCGGAACCACCGATGATAAATTTACAGAAATACTTATAAAAAGCAATGTTAAGTCTTATATAATGTCCCAAAATATCACACAAGCGGACAGTGCACTTCGGCACTGACTTTCGGAACATACGGATATATTGGCACTTAACAACGCTGTTTATGAGGGTGTGAAACAACCTGTTCCTAACAACCGCTTAGGCAGCTTTTAGCTTTCACCAAACACTCCAAAAGTTCGAACGCCGAATGCAACAAATGGTCAAAAAATAGATGTGACGAGGCAAGAGGCATCACGTATACAAACTGTATTGAAAAATATATGAGCCAACAGACTTTCCACTAAAAAGATTAGAAAAATAGTTTTAAAGCTGCGCCAAAAACATCCTACAATTTACAGAACAATGCTTCTTATTATTAAACAGGGCTGCCTAGACCGCATACACTCCCTGGGTGTGTTGACAACAGTTTAAAGAAAAAGAGTAGAGGGGTAAGAGACACAAATAAAGTCGTAAACCAACAATTGAAAATCCGCCATCAGAAAATGTCGTGGAACAGTTCTGGAAGGATTCTTACCAAGTCTTAAGGTCGTTACGACGAGACACTTCTGTTTGAATGTGCATAAGAGCATAATATGCTGGCAAGCAGTATGACCAGCATGAGAGTGCGCCAATCACGCCGGAGGAGGTGAAAAGTGCCCTAGATGGTGTAAGAAACTCTTCTGCACCTGGTCCGGATAGTATCAACAACTACTGGTGAAAAAAAATTTCTAGTAGTTCCCCGTTAGTAGGAGGCTGAACTATATTGATACCAAAAAAGGGGGATTTAAAACATCCCAAAACCTTTAGACCAATAACTTACCTCCGTACCTGCTACAAGGCTTTCACCCGAACCTTATATTGTAGAACCCTGAGTTCAGTTAATTCCATACTCTCTGATGTAGGAGAGCAGCGAGTAGAAAAAAAAATTAATGGTTGCAAAGAAAATTTCCTAATCAATAGATGCATCACACAAGACTCAATCCAATACAAAAAAAATGGCGTCTGACTACAAAAAAGCATTTGACAATACATCCAACGAACAACTGTTGCATCTGCTTAAAGATATTTAGGTTTCTCTTAACCTAATTCGATGTATTAAGCGACTAATGTCACTTTGGAAATCATAGTTCTCTATAACTTCTGGAGCATAAAAAAATATTACCAAACTCATTACGTTTAAAAAGGGTGTATTTCAGAGTGACTCACTCAGTCCTTTGCTATTTTGTATATCGCTACTTACAGTAGTTGCCGCTATGGCCGTTAAATTTGTTTTTTAAGAAATGTCTCTTTAAAATAAATACAAACAACCTCTAATATTTTCTTCGGTGTTTTAATCATGTGCCAAGAAAAACATTTGTAATTAACCCAACCTGCTACTCGCGGAAGTTTTCCCTTTACCGTCAAATCTTCAAATATTTAAGTCTCCTCTAAATAAACTCCACCTTACCACACTTTAGACACACACGATAGCTTAGTACTTAGGCCTTAGCCTTCGTGGACTATCCCAAGATTTAAAAAAGCAAATTTGCTTATAGATCACAAGCTCTAAAACCTCATAAT
The DNA here is from genome assembly GCA_019359885.1 of Listronotus oregonensis. Taxonomy (NCBI): domain Eukaryota; kingdom Metazoa; phylum Arthropoda; class Insecta; order Coleoptera; family Curculionidae; genus Listronotus; species Listronotus oregonensis. The sequence goes on from JAHBCN010006754.1 coordinate 27,500, forward strand.
TTTTTTAATACACAGTATTACACGGTTGCATAAGAGTTTTGTGTCACCTGGTACTAGTTTTTAATATAGCCAGTTTTAAGAATCCCTACCTGCCAAGCATAAATATTTTTATGATGACTTGTAGAAAAGCCTGAGGTTTTCCACCACAAATTCCAATTGTTTTCATTATGTTCTGCTTCATATTCACGCCATCCACGCTCCAAGCACACCTGAAATATTTGTTGATTTTATCAATAATAAATAATAAAATAATAATATAAGAAAAAATATGTTTTGTATGTCGGTATTTGACATAAATATGTATTGTTTAACCCATTTAATTGTTTTTTTATCACTTTCGGTTTGACCGGAAATGACTAGTACTTTCAAATTTTAACCAGCACCACCGATATATTTTCTAAGTTCTTCATTGGCATTTTTCGCTCCTTTTGCTCCCATCCATCATGTCAGATGTTCTGTTAGCAAATCATCTGCTGCGAGACCACGTGACATAAAAATCTACTTGATTTGCTCTTATCCGAGATTTCAGTGACGAACTTGGCCAATGACACCTCATATTATAATGTCGTGTCGTTTTTTGATCCGTTTGCTGTCAAAAATATATATTTTTTAAACTTTCAAACGGTTAATTTAAATTCAAGTAGACGTGGAAAGTAAAATTTGATCTTTTTTGTTTTTTTTTTATGACAAAGCAGAAGCTTGAAAAATCTTGTGCATGATTATAAGTCATTTCTTTTAACAAGGGTGGCTTGCTGGCATATTTCAAAAGAGCATTTTGTTTCAAATAATGTGGTACCGCATAGTCGGTATTTAAGGTAAGACTGTTTTTAAAATACATTTAACAAATTATTTATTGTATTGTAATATGGTATTACTATCGTTTAAGTATCATTAAATCTGCTGGAAAAGATGTTAAAAACAAAAGACGAATAAAATTGTTTTGCCAGGGCTACTTGATTTAAAATAAACGGATTTAACGTAGTCATAGCACTCTAGGTAGGTATTTAAAAAACCAAATATATCAAATATTATTTTTTTACATAAAAAAATTAAAATGTTATAGGGGGGGCTACTTTTCAGAAACACCCAGTATAAGTAAATACAATAAAAAAAGAGTTTTCAGATCGAAAAGGGCTGGAAAGTTACCTTAAATTTGTTTATCTTCGTTTAAGATAAACTGAACAAAAAATATATCGCATTTATTCAAAAAGGAAGTAGCAATGGTTACTGACTTTTGGAACCAATAAATATTTTGTTCAGGTGTCTGTTACTGCCCAAGAAAATATACACTGTGTTTATAAAGTAACAGATAAATTTCATTCAAATTTACGTATTCTGTTCTGCGAGAGTCGCTCGGACACGACGATTTTTATTTTTGATTATCTATTTTTTGACATGTATGTATACAGGGTGATTCAAAAAAAAAGATATGATATTATTCATGTTTTTATTTAAAATGACACACTCTGAATATTTTTCTAAAATTGGATTTTGCACGTTACGTTAATTACAAAAGCCCATAACACTTATTACCTGAACTTAATAATTTTTAAACAGCGGTGAATTAATGTTAACTTACAATGCTTGACCAATTTAATTTTTTTAAACTTAAATGATAAAAAAGTGTTAGTAACAGAGTAATAGCTATTTAATTAAATGTTCGAATTGAAAACCTCCTTGTGCCAGACTCTGTTTTCTTTGGTTTTCAATTCACAACATTTAATTAAATAGTAGATTACTACTGTGTTACATACACTTTTTAATCATTTTAGTTAAAATATATCGAATTTGTAAAGCATTGTAAATTAGTATTAATTGACTGCAGTTTAAAACTTATCAAGTTTAGGCCATATGTGTTATAGGTTTTTGTAATTAGCATAATGTGCAAAATTCAAATTAAGAAAAATATACAAGGTGTGCCATTAAAAAAAAAGCATAAATTGTTCATATCATATCTTCTTTCTGAATTATCCTGTATACATACATTTTATGTCAAAAAATATGTAATTAAAAATATAAATCAGCGATTTATAACACAGTGTATAACCTATCGTTAACAGGTAACAGGTTTAGGCATTACCATACCATAAGTGACATCTTAAGCCTTGCAGTTGTTTACCAGTACTAGTATATAATTAAACTTTTGTCGGTTTATATTTTAGATATTCTCAGTTTTTATGCCCAAAAATAGTAAGGTTTTAAGCATGTTTAATTTGGTAATTATCTAAGTATTTAAAAAACATTACCAAGGGTTTAAAAGACACATTAATTTAGGCTTTTACTGAACGCCTTTTTAACAGCCTTTGGACTTCTTCGGCAATTACGTTACCTCTTCGACTGAAGAAGAGCCCGAAATCCTGTTAAAAAATTGTGAAATCCCTAAGAATCATCTCTGCGGATGGATAGGTACCATCCACTGTCACAGAAGCGCTGTAGTTTAACTACTGCTGTTTTTAAAATACACTTAACAAATTATTTGTTCTTTTATAAAACGGTTTTGGTATCGTTTAAGTGTCATTTTATCTGCCAGAAAAACCGTAAAAAATAAAAGACGAACAAAATTGCTTAACAAAGGCTACTTGACTTAAAATCAACGGATTTAACGTAGCCAAAGCACTCTAGGCTGGAATTTAAAAAAAAAGATATATTATGATAAAGAAGTATCAAAAAATTACATACCAGGCGGTATTTTTTCAATCATCATATCAAATAAAATTATATATACCAAATGTTATTTACATTAAAAAATAAAAATGTCACAGGGTGTTCACCTAAAAGAATCGCCCAGTTTTAGTCAATAAAATTTTTAAAATAGGTTCCCATTAAGAAAAGCCTAAACGTTACCCTAAATTTTCCTTATCTTTGTTTAAGAAGAATGCACAAAAATTTTATTTAATTAGTTTAAAAAGTCATTAATTATGGTTACTGGCTTTTAGAACCAATGCGATACATTTTCTGTTCAGGTGTTTTTTTAACAGATATAGTTGTGCCAACATGTGTTATTGCCTATAATATATAACCTATCGTTAACAGGTAACAGCTTTAGGCATTACAATAAGTGACATCTTAAGCCTTGCAGTTGTTTACCAGTACAACTTTATAATTAAACTTTTGTCTGACTGTTAATATTTAAGATGTCCTCACCTTTTATGCAGGTTTAGCTTAGAAAATATCCTAGTATTATAAAAACTTTGCAACGAGTGTAAAACTAACATTATTTAGCCTATAACTGAACGCCTTTTTATTAACAGCCTCTGGACTTCTTCGGCAATTACCTCACTTCTTTGGCTAAAGAAGTGCCTGAAATTCCAAAGAAAATTTATGAAATGCTGAAGAATGGTCTCTGCTCATCGATAGGTGCCATCCACTGTCACAGAACCGCTGTAGTTTGACTACTCTGTTTTCAAAATACACTTAATAAATTATTTATTTTGCTGTAAAACGGATGTAGTATCATTTTAGTGTTATTAAATCTGTAAGAAAAGCCGTAAAAAATAGAAGACGACTCAAATTATTTTACCAGGACTACTTATTTAAATTAATGAATTTAACGTAGTCAAAGCACTCTAGACTGAGATTTTAAAAAAACTAAATATTATTATGCAGAAGTGTCAAAAAATGACATACCAGGCGTAACTGAATTGAAATTAATCTATCGTATCAAAATAAAGTAAAATATAACAAATGTTATTTAAATTAAAAATAAAAATGTTACAGGAGAGTCACCTGTAAGAAACACCCAGCATGAGTTATTAAAATAAAAAAACAAGGTTTCAGATCAGGAAAGATCTGAAAGTTACCTAAAATCTCTTTATCTTTCTCTGATAAAGACCGAACAAAAAATATATTGAATTGGTTTAAAACGTCAGTAATAGTGGTTACTGACTTTTGGAACTAAAGGGATACATTTTCTGGGCAGGTGCCTTTTTCAAAAGAAAATGAAGAGTTATAGTTGTGCCAACATGGGTTACTGCCTAAAATATATAACCTATTGTTTATAGGTGACAGGTTTAGGCATTACAATAAGTGATATCTTAAGCCTTGCACTTGTTTGCTAGTACCACTATATAATTAAACTTTTGTCTGACTGTTGATATTTAATATGTACTCAGTTTAAGGCCAAAAAATAGTAAGATCTTAAGCAGGTTTAGCTGGTTCCAAAACCGAACAGGGGACTGGAGCGGGCGTGTACAGTGAAATGAGGAATTTACAATTCTCCACTCCACTAGGAACACACAGTTCTGTATTTGAAACGGAAATATATGCTTTACTGCACTGTGCGAAAAAAAATAACAGGAGGGCTCATAAAAACAAGCGGTTCTGCATAATAACAGTCAGCCAAGCATCACTGGGGGCACTAGTAAACCCCAAGGTAACATCCAAGCTAACATGGGAATGCCAAAAAGAACTGTTAGTCCCGGGAGAACGCAACAAAGTAACTATCTTGTGGGTAGGATATTCGGGAATAGAAGGCAACAAAAAAGCGTAAGAGCTAGCAAGACAGGGATCCACACCATACTTTGGACCAGAACCTGCCCTTAGTGACCAAAACCACAGCATGAGGGCAAACCGGGGAATGGGTTCGAAACAAACACGAGGAATACTGGGAAAACCTCAGTAGAGTTAGACATGGAAAAAGCTTCACAGGGGGCCCATCCAAAAGAACGAAGGAAGAACTACTCAGACAAAGTAGGAAAATATTTTGAATAACAGTAGGGTTGCTAATAGGACACGATAACCTAAGAGGACGCCCACACAGGATAGGCTCATACAATGGGGACCCAAGTTGCAGAATGTGCGACGAGGGGAAAGAAACAGCCTACCATATCCTGTGCGAATGTGAAGCAATAAATTACAAAAGACAGGCATCATTTGGGCAACCAGAAATGAGCCTTCAGGAATATATCAACCACCCAGTCTCGGGGTTATACAGACTTGTAGAAGAAACAAGACTAATGGGAGGAATGGTATAAAAGATAATGGGAGATTAGGCACAAAAATCCCAAAAGGCCGCGCTGCCTCCGGTAGTGAATCAAGACGGCTCCCAGGAAAGAAGAAACAGAAGAAGGAGGAGCAGGTTTAGCTAAGTAAATATCTTAGTAATCAGGAAACATTGCCAAAAGTGTAAAACAAACATTAATTTAGCCTATAAATAAAAACATAAATTAAATTTAAGAATATTATGTAATGTCAATGATCAATATACAACTATATTTTTGGTAATGTATCTTTTAACAGCTTTAATGTAATTTGTATGTTAACCCAAATAATAGTCTTTCCTAATGTAATATTTTTATATTTACCAACTTAGTAAGACAACTGAAAACAGGCGTACAAAATAGGAAAATTGCAATATACTAAGCCAGAATTAAACTCGTTTCTTTAAAAATACATATCATAGAGATAGAAAGTATATAAAAAATACTTGTATTTTTTTTTAATAGACAATAAACAGAAAAAATTTCGTACTATTTTTTAAACTATTTATTTTATGACCTAGAAATACAAAAAACTGAAATGATAAGATCATATGAAAAACATAACATTTTAAGCTTAACAATATTTCTTAGATAAGAAAATACCCGTTTCCTAATTCCTAACATTTGCCAAGAAATTTGCATTTGAAAATGTCAAGTATATAACTTAAATCTGGTATTTAACTTTCTAAAGCTAGCTAACTGACTGCCTGTAGATTATGCAACGCTTTTATGGAAGTTAATGCGAGAACTTAAAATTAGCCATTAATAATACGTGTCTAAAAATATTCTTTATTACTTTTAGAATTTTACCATAAATACTTTAAGTTGCATGTCACTGAACTATTAGCATAAATAAATTAGTTGCACTATAGGTTTAAATTATTACGGTGGTGTCTAAAATATCATTAGCTATTGCTGAACAGGGGCTAGAACGTTTTTTAAACATATAGACACGTATTTCCAGGTTACCATTATATCTGACATTTAGTAAATGACAAAACTTTCTGCAAACAGCTTAGAAAGTAGAAAATATAAACTTGCAATATTGTATGTTACAAACGTACAAAGAAATTTGGATATAACAAAACCTCTAAATAAATATTTAATATACTCAGAAGTTCATAAAAAAATTTTCATTTAATAATAAGAAACTCTGTTAGCAGCTTCTTAAAAAACCAAAAAAATACATATTAATACACAATTATTATGTACATTTATAAAATTATTACACAAAATTAGTAATTTTGTTTGATTTTTCTCCAAACCGCTTTTTATTTCCATTTTGCAGATAATCTACAGATGTTTAACTTTTGATCTCTAGTTATTATAATTAACACACAGTTATTGAAGCCGGCCTTTCCCTTGGGCTGTATAGCTTGTCTGCTGGTTCTAAAGCTACGGAAAATATTTTAGGAATGCAGACAAAATATAATGAAGGTTGTCAAATTCATTTATTAAATTTCATCGGTTTAATATAAATTATTACCCGTAGCTGCTGTAACTCCTTATTTTAATAAAACTTGTTTAAGATTTAAAATAATATTATTTAAAATAATTTTAAGTTAATATTTTGTTATTTAATTAATATATTATTAATTATATCTATTTAATTTTGGCATCGGTTAAATGATAATATTATTTAAACTAAGAAATATGGCAACAGGTCAAAAGAACTTCTCCCTTCTTATGAATATTGCTCTTGCATCTCTTTTTAACTGACACTCCGGAAGAGCGAAAAGTATAATCATATGTTGAATTTTGACACGCCCCCGAGGACTTGTTATAACCAGTGTCGCAGATTAGAAAACCTTGGCCGATTATTGTTGATTGAATTGACGACTTTGATTTTGGCATTATAGGACGTACTTTTAGGGTCGCCATCCGTCCGGGTTTCCCCGGATTTGTCCTAATTTAGAGGGCATCCGAGGTGCGTCCGACCGGGGCCTCATTTGTAGTCCGGGTTAAAAAATTTTAAGTCTTGGGCCGCCCGCAACACACGCACTGCGCCCGCACGCCGCGTTCGAATTTAATTTTATTTTGTTAGGTTTAATATTTTAATAAGGTTTTGTTTTTATAACAGCGTATATCAATAATTTGTGTTTTATTTTATGAATAAAAACTGTAATAAGATTCTGTTTTGTTAGATGACTAAATTTAATTTTAAGGTCTGAGAATAAGTAAAAAAGTGATTTATGACATTTTCAACTTTTTTTGTTACACTGACTATGTTAAAAAAAAACCTGTTGACATGTCCGGTTTCTGGGCTCTAAAATCCTGGGTTTTCACGCGTCTTGTCCTAGTTGCCAAATTTTAGAGATGGCAACCCTACGCACTATTAACAAGTTTTATATAGGGTTAAAACAGGTATGTAAATATAATTATGTACTTAAAACATATGAACGGGTACCAGATGTTTACGCCATCTGCTGACCCAAGGGGAAAGCATACTCCTCTTAGCCTACGGTGTCACTGACTTGTTTACTAATACTAGGATTTTTATAGATATTCATCTTCGACTAGCTTGTCTGATGAGATCTGATATAGTTCGAAACTGGTCACAAGATTTCGTTGAGTGAAATCTCTACAAAGTTAGTTTGTAAATAAACTACACTATCATTATGTACTTATTAAAATTAGGCATTTTTGTTCTAATAATGTACTGATAATATAGAATAAAGACCACCATTTTAATTTTATTTAAAATGATTACTTAACAAAAAATTAATCACATTTTTAAAGGTTCTCACGTTAAAGAAACTCTTAAGGCCAATACTCCAAGTCATGGATTTCTCATACAAAAAGACGCATTTCGAAACATTTAAAAACCAATGGGTTTTATTTTTGCAAATGCCAAAATAAAAAAATGTTGGTTAAAAACCTAATATATTACATTGGAGATATAAGTATATGCAAGAACTATACAGGGTGCCACAGATTCGAGTGCATGCATGGGGATCTCGGAAACCCTAAGAGATACAAGGTCGGTTAAATTATGGCAAAGGTGCGCATTTAGGTGCCTAACAACATGCCTATTAGAAAGTTGTAAAATTCCGAGTACTTCCGGAGTAGGGTTTATTCCCGGGAATTCTCGAGCCGAGAATTCCCGGGAAATCGTTGGGCTTTGTTCCCGGGAAATCAAGCTCGAGAAAACTCGAGAACTCGAGAAATCATATTTGAGTCTATGAAATCATAAAATAAAACTATTTGCGTTTGCCGTTTGTTTTAAAGGCGGCGGCAGGGCGGAACGGGCCAAAGCGCAGTGGTACCGTCGTTTTGTACATAATACAATACAGTAGGTAATACACACTAGGCATGAGCTAAACAGCGATTTTTGCATAACGCCGTTATCGGCGATCGCGATTTTTAAATAACAGCTAATTAAAAGCGTTATCGTGATTGCGACTTTTCGCACTACGCCAAACTAGTGTTTTCATCATTTGCGGCTATTAGCGCTCTCGAGTGATTCATTTTGTTACTGCATATTAATTTCACTTGCCTGCCTCTTATTGTACTGATCATAAACTGTAAAACTCAAGCTGCTGACTAGGAAACTTAGTTTTTTTTTATGAAAAAATATTGTAAAATACTTACTTCTCCAAATACACCATCCTATATGGAATAACTAAGTGAAATATTATAGAAAACTGTAATTTTACTTCATAGATCAGTAAGGTGCGTGAAGATGGAATCGAGAACCCTTTGGAATAAAATACGTTGCATTTCGCTCTATATCACTTAACGCAATGGAAAGCGATTAGCTGTGTTGCATGTTAGTTGACGCGATTTCGCGTATTCTAAAATAATCGCTGTTTCTGACAACCGCCGTTATTTGCGATTTTAGCCAACGTTTGCTATTAGCGATTTTTCAATAACGGCGATTAAATCACCGGTAATGATATATCGCTCATCCCTAATACACACACGTTCATTCATGTTTCGACTCTAGCTGAGTTCAGACGGTTTACAAAATGTAGTACACGCAATTTGTAAATTTCTCGACAACCCGAGAAGACCCGAGAAATTAGCCTCGAGAATTCTCGAGACCCGAGAAATTGATAAGCTCGAGAAATCATGAACCCTATTCCGGAGATATCTGGAAAACCGAAATTTGTTAATTTCGTTTTTAATTTTTCCTTACGTTATTTAAAGAGATATGGAAAACAAAGACACTTTTCATGGCCATTTAAGCTCTACAAAACAGCGTTAAGAGATTTTCCGTACGATGTTTCATTTTCGTTAAACCATCATCAACTTTATTTTTAAATACGGACCTGGTTTTTAATTTAATTTTTTGAACCCCTTATTATCCCAATTACAAAAATATATAACACTTAATATTTATTAACAAAATGGAACGCCCCTATAAGAAATGATATGGTTCCTTGTCTAACTCATTGCCTCTTATGGAAAATATGTTTATTTAACAGAAAAAGTATTAAGTGTTATACATCATTGTAATTGGAATTATAACTGCTTCAAAAAAATGCAATAAACAATTGAGCACCGTATTTAAAAAAAATAAAGTTGATGATGGTTTAGCTAAAACGAAACGTTGTACGAAAAATCTCTTAACCCCTGTTTTGTAGAGCTTAAAAAGTGGCCATAAAAAAAGTGTCTTTTGTTTTTCCATATCTCTTTAAATAACGTCGAAAAAAAAAAAACGAAATCGGCAAATTTCGGTTTTTCAGATATCTCCAGTACTCGGAATTTTACAACTTTCTCATAGGCATGTTGCTAGGCAACATGCCTCTTATTTCTGAGATCCCCATGCATGCACTCGAATCTGTTCTGAATTATTTTCCGCTGATATATTTATCAAGTATTGAAGTATTCAATTTATATTAAATATTAATTAATGAGCAAATAGATTTCTTTAAAAAAAGTTTTAACGAAGTATACATTCTTTAGTGCTTGCAAAAGGGATTATTTGCCTGTTCAGATTTCTTTCCTTGTTAATCCATTTAATAGAAACAGCTGATTTTAACAAATATTAATCTCTACATATTTACGTATTTGCCGCTTCAGTCTGCCATTCAATTTGCTAATACTTTTGACTGTTTCTGCAAGTGTTACAGCCTTGCGCTTAATGGATTTAAAAAGTCTGCTTAACTGTTAGATTTTCTTCTAAAAAAGCAGACTAATTTGTAAAACATTTGATTTTGGAAACCAAACGAAAACATAACTGCAATTAGCGCAAAGAAGTTCACGCCAATTTTAAGTGGCTCAACTGCATAAAGAATTTTTTTGCTATAGCCAGAACAGGATACATGCGGAGATCGTTAAACCCGAACTTACTGTATATTTGTTTTTGTTGTATAAGGCCGACTTTTATATTACCTATAAAAAGTGCAATAAGTACTAATATAATATTTAAACACCAAAAAATATTAAGTAGCTATGCACTTATAAATTTTTGGGGATAAATATGAATTTCTGGAATATTCATCAGGATCAGGTCTGGCATGGCGGACTTCTTGACAAACTTCTTACGGTCTTCCACCTAAGCTTTGCTCTTGGCTCTTCAGTTTCCTTTCTAATCGACTGTAGATGGTCATTCTTCCAGCTTCTACCAAATTAATGCTGGGGTGCCCCAGGGCTTAGTGCTGACACCCACGCTGTTTTTTCTACACATTAACGATCATCTCTCTTCCACAATCAATCCCATTCATAGCTTTGCTGACCATAGTACCCTCCTAGAATTTAATTTCTTAAGCCACCAAGTAATTCTGATTTGGAAAACAAGCGCAGGTTAATGCAGATATCTCTTTTACAAGACCTCAAACTTATCTTGGATTGGGGCTCAAAAAAACTTGTTCAGTTTAATGCCTCGAAAACACAATCATGTTCGCTGTCGCGGAAAAGTCTGTCAATGCTCATTCGTTACATATGAGCAGCCAAGTTCTGCAGAACAAACAGTCATTTAATCTTGTCGGCGTTACTTTTGAAAATAACCTCAACTGGCACAAACACATTACAACCATAACCTCGGTAGCTTCAAAAAAGCTTGGATTCCTCTTTTGAGCCAAAAAGTATTTCTCTTTTTTCAATCTGTATACTCTGTATGTATCCCAAATCAAACCATCTTTAAAATATTGTTCTCATATCTGGGGAATGGCGTCCTCATAGATGGGTTAAATTTAAATGGACTTAGAATTGTTGTTAACAACGGTTTAGAATGTCCAACAAAACGTCATTGTCATGTTATTTAATGATTTTAATTGGCAACCGGTTCATTTTGTTAAATATTCTAAACCGTTGTTAACTTTTAACAATTGCTAAGTCCATTGCTAAATTTAACAACGCGATCATCACTGGCCGTTAGCATTCTGGACTTCATTCTGATTTATTTTCTATTTTAATATGTTTTATTTGTCATTTAGGCTTGACTGTCAAGCGCAAGGGATTCATTAACCAAGAGTTTATTGGTTAAAAAATGGGGAACCTTTGGCTCCTGAAGCTTTCGACTGGACTTGTATTTAGTCATACTGTTTCCACAGATTCTGGTAAGATTTTTTGGTAGATTTTTTTAAAAAAATTTAAATTTTATTTGGCAAAACCTGATTATTATTAAACTGTTTTTCCATCCATTAAATATTTTTTGGGGACCCGTATAATACACTCTACCAAAACCCTTAATTAACCTTTTAGGAATACCAATGCGTGTGCCGTGAACGCCGTCGGCAGAGGGGGAACAGCTGCTCAAATCGAAATAATAACTCACAGAGTCCCAGTCCCTCAAAACGTAAAATGTCGACCATTCGACGACGATAAAATATGCCTTACTTGGAAAAATCCACCACATGTTTCAGTACAGGCATACAGCGTGTATTCATTTTACACAAGTAAGATATGTTTCTTAACAGTTATTCATTTAATAAGTGCGTAAAGGAAAACATTTTGGTTTTGTCTACAGTAACAGAAAAATTTAAATTCAATAATAATGACAAAGAATTGTTGGCAGTAATGTGAAGAAATTAAGAACTTGTCCAGTTTTGCTGAAAACAGTAAAATTGTTACTATATTACTACCGACAAAGAATTTTTAGCAGTAATGTGGAGAAAGTAAGAACTCTTCCAGTGTTACCGGTAACAGTAAAATTGTTACTATATTACTACCGACCAAGAATTGTTAGCAGTAATGTGGAGGAAGTAGGAACTCTTCCAGTGTTACTGGTAACAGTAAAATTGTTACTATATTACTACCGACAAAGAACTATTGTCAGTAATGTGGAGAAAATGAGAATTTGTTCAGTATTACTGGTTACAGTAAAATTATTACTATATTACTACCGACAAAGAACTGTTCTTATTAATGTTTAGAAAATGAGAACTTGTCAAGTGTTACTGGTGAAAAGTAAATTTTTACTATATTACTACCGACAAAGAACTGTTAGCCGTAATGTGTTCGTCTTATTATGAATCCCGCGCTTACAGAAAGGCTTCCTCTTCTTGCCCACCGTCGAGTTGTAGGGGATCTGTCGATCTTCTATAGATCACGACTTCTGCTTAGAGGAGTTGGCCAGTATAATTCCTTCTCTAGCAGCTCCCAGCAGAGCAACACGTAGTGCAACTTTTATGCATCCTTTTACAGTTTAGTTAAAGGGGCCCCGAACTTCCCGTTTTCTTTGTTCCTTCATCCCTTAAGTGTCAAGACTATGGAATCTGCTGCCCGCAGAAGTTTTTCCTTCTTCTCCCAATCTCCAAATAGTCCCGTGTGAACAAACTCCCTTTCACCACACTTAAGACACCCAAGGTACGTTAGTACTTAGGCATCAGCCTTCGTGGACTTTCCCAAGATAAAAAAAGTATTCTTTTTCTTACGAACTTATGGTAATATTTCCTTTATTTTTTTGGTAAACAATGCACTTTCTAGTGTAAAGGTAATGCTATGATATATTAACTATGATGAATAATTGTGACAAATGAATTTGCCATTATATCTATATTTAAAAAACAGATTTTCCAAAAAAGGTTTGGGAAAAGGGTTAAAAGAAATATTTGCAACATTGTATTTCACACAAATTGTTTTGGTAGTATAAGTCTGTCTTTTATATTAACTGTAAGGATAATACTACCATCCAGGAAATACTCATAAATATTATGGGTAAGTGTCTACAAAGTTGCGGTAACGCCGATTTAACCAATTTTGGTGTACGGGGGTTTTTTGGGGCGCCGATCACGAATCTAAAAATATTTTTAGTCGGAAACGTTTTGTTTTCGAGATATCCATTTTCAAACTTAAAAATCAAACTAACCTTATTTTCAAGATATTCTCCCTAATTTTTGTATACAATTCTTGATTTTTAGGCTTAATTAACACACCATATTTTTTATAAACAAATTTTAAGACCTTGTTTCTTTATTTATTTTCATCTTTGTTATTATATTCAAAAATTTAATTTCAAAGGCCGACCATATTTCGATAAAATGCCAGAGATACAACGTTGCGGCCTTTGAAAGTGAGGTTTTCAATTAAAAGAAAAAAAGGTTAAAATAAATATAAATATAAGTAGTTAAAAGGTGTTTATAAAATATTGTGTGCCAATTTAGTATAGAAATCAAGAATTCTAAGCAAAAAGAACTAAAAATGTAAATAAGCTAAGTTTAATTTTTAAGTTTGATGAAAAATATCTCGAAAACGAAACGTTTTTGACTAAATTTTTAGATTCATGATCAGTGTCCAAACCCCAAAAGAAAAAATTTGGGCAAAAACAGCGTTGCCGCAGCTTTTGACAAATATCGTAATATATTAGGTAATAAATTAAGTAAAAATATTAGGGACATACACGTAAACATTTTTTTAAGAAAAGTAGAACTCTAAAAATTTTTGACTTTATAATATAAAATTTATTATATATACACACCACTAAATTATTGTGATAAATCACTTTAATAAAGTTACTGTAATCTTATCAGGGCCACGGCAGGGGGGGTCAGGGGGTATCCGTTGACCCCCCCGGATTTTCAAAAATTACCTAAAATAAAACATTATCCGTCTAAATCCTTAAATTTTACAATATTGCCCAGAAATTTAAAGAAGTATGATTATTATTTTAGAAATTAAAGTTGTGGTATATTTATTTCTGTTTTAAATTCAATTAATTATTGACAAGTAAATTGACTTAAACTTTTTGACCCCCTCTACATTTTTTTCTGGCGGCGGCCCTGAATCTAATGATAATATCATGAAAAATTAACAATTGCTGGACATTTGACCAAAACTGTTAAAACTATAATGCTGGTGAAAAATATAACACTTCCTAAAAATAATAAATACCAAAAATAAAATTTATTAAAAAAACATCCTTTTTATTAATTTGAAACCTTTTCTTTTTAAGATGATTTTTATTTATTTAAAAAAAAAAAATCTGTTTTATTTATCAACAAATGTAATAAAATTAATTTTATTTTACTAGTTGGTCCTGAATCCACACAGTAAAAGATTCAGGTAAATAAAATACGGTTACAGTTTAAAGAGTCCAGTTTAATATTTAAAAAAAAAAAACTTAAAGACATCGCCTTTTTTTTGTTAAGTTGATGCATATTTAAATATTGTCTATGACATTTGCTTTAAATACAACACCCCTTTTATGATACCTCTGGCTCCTAATTATCTAATTGTGTTGTATTTATAAGATACTGTTTTACCGGCGTATGTGTTGAGGAGTCATTGTTTTTCGGTTTTTGAATACGGCGGTGGTATACCGATTAGTAGTAAAAATAATGAGCGTGAATAAGAATAACGATATTTAATGACAATAAATTACGGATAAATAAAAAAAAAGTATAAAGAAAAGAAAAATTTTTTAGATTAAATGAAATAGCGTTAAAGACCTGATTTACCGGTGATTGTTCATGTTTACCTTAATTATCTTGCAAATGTTTTTTGTGAATATTACTATTGACATTGACTTCAACAACATGATTAATTTATATAGTCTGTCCCCAACCGTCCAGAATTTAAAATAATTTGCCTATTGTTTTGTTTTTAAATATGAAAAAAAAGAATTAAATTTTATGGAATTTGTTTTTAAAAAATTTATGAAATTCATATTTTGAAAGACAGATATTTTCGGTTTTATTATTAAAAGATTCGGTATTTTGTGGGTATTTTCGACAATATGGAGATATATTTTATATTTCTTAAAGGAACATGATATTTGAATAAAGAGACTTCGTCAGTTTTTTTTAATAAGATATTTGACAATTTTCATATGCCTTATTCAAAGTTTTTTAAGCATCATTTGCTTTTCTTTCTTTTTTGGAAAGTTTTTTCAAAACAATGATTTATCAGTTTTTATGATTTTGATTTTATATACATTTTTTAAGTTGTGGCCGGTCCGTTTGCTTAATCTTGTAAGGCTGTTATGGTATAGGAGGCTGTTTAATTTGTTTCATTTTCTTGTATCTGGTGTTTTTATTAAGGAAACTGAAATTTTTTAGATTGCGCTAAAGGAGTCGGTCGCCATAGAAGTTACTTGGGTTATTATTTTTGGGCCGCTTTGATTTTCTTGATTTATTTTAATTACAGAATGTCTAGAAAATATAAAGGGTAATGGGATCGAGGAAGTATAGATTATACCCCCGAAACTTTGCAAATGTGTTTGGAATAAATCAGAAGGGGGTGCATTTTACCCCGAAAAGCGGAAAAAGTATAATTTTGCCAAGAAGAACAATTTAAATAAACTAAAAAGGTAACCATTCCAAAAAACCAAGAAAACACCCTATATTCTTTCCCAAGAAAAAGACCAATTTGTTAAATGCATCGTTATCACTGGGGGAATATGGGTTTTTTTTAACTCAAGTGAACTGAAACAGATTATTAAAATTTATTTAAATCGCTGCGGGAAAGGGGAAATTAAAACCTTCAAGGATAATTTACAAGGACAAGATTGGACAAATGCCTTCATAGTTAGGGATCCTGAAATTTTAATAGTTTTGAGAAAATGTCAAACGTACACGAACTGGGTGGATGAGCCCTTTTTAAAAAGTTTTTTTTCGAAAACCTGGGGGGAGTTAAAGGACGTTCCTCCCCTAAAACATTTGGAACTTCGACGAAGCCACCACAGATGACCCTGGGGAAAAGAAGTCCCCCTTTTAAAAAAGGAACCAATTATCCAGAAATCATTAGGAATGCATCAAAAAAATCTGTGTCCATTATGTTTGTAAACGCAGTGGAGAACTATTGCCTCCTTTGTAGTATATAGGGCAAATAGGGTGTGGACTATGGGCAGAAACCAAAGGGTATGTTATAATGCAAGTAGTATTTGGTTTTATGCTAATATATTCACAGATTGGCTTGAGTATCAGATTATACCCACACTTAAAAAGATTGAAGAAAAAAGTTTTACTGTATGAAACCATCCTCAATATAACAATACATTTTTTTTAATTTTGTCGCAGAAACGAAATACATTTAATTTGTTTCCACCCCCAAACCCGGGCCCATCTGGCACAGCCACTGGTATTTTTTCGCCCCTTAAAAATTGCATGGCGGGAAATTTTATCAGATTAAAAAAAAGTGAACAAGGTATCCGAAATACAAATATTCAGAAAATACTTTCCCCCATTGTTATAAAGCGATGGACATTATTACGCCATATGTTTGCGCCAACTTGAAAGCTGGCCGCGAAAATTCGGATATTTGTCTTGAATATTGAAGAAGTCCTAAGCCGTATTCCCCAGGAGTACGCAATCCGGGTGTAGTTCAATCAGCGTTTCTAGCATCTCTTGAAGCAAAAAGGTCAGGGGTTAACCAACATTTCAAGCAAGCGTAGAAAAAAAATGAACGTTTTGCTGAAAAAGCGTTAACGCGATGAATTTATATTAACCTACGATACCTCGATAGACGAGCACATTTATCCTGCTTATCCGGACAGGATGAAAACGTAGTATTTAATGACAACTTTAGACGATATCAACTTTGAAGAGTTGGTCAAAGGTCAAGAAAAAAAAAAATAGTTTTTGAGTTTTAAAGAAGGTCAAAAAAATGAATTTCATTCTGCAAAAGTGGTCATTCTATTAGGTATAACCTGTAAGAAAAAAAATATTTAGTTTTAGTTAAATTTCATAATTTTTTAAATTTAGTAATCCTAAAATAGTACATAAAAGGGGAGAAAATGTAACCCTGTCCTACGAAATAAATAGGTAATTTTATGCAAATTTAAAAAAAGAGTTAATAAATTTATTTGATAGACTGTTTATTATTCCCCTTTTATTTTGCGCGAACCTGACCTGATGCTGATCAATTTATTTTTAATATTATTTTTGTTTTAAGTGCCATGTAAAGCCTAATCAGAATCACTACTACAGAAATATTTAACCCCCTTTTTAGTCAGTTTGCTAAAAAGACCATGCTTATTTTTATCCATTACATTAATATTTTTTTTATGATGCACTTTTTATTATATATAAAAAAATTATAAATTAAATATCATACATTATGGATATAAAAGAAAAAAAATGATTTTACTGCACTCGCCTTTGTGTAAAGCCCGTGCGACTGTAAGTATTTTTTTAACCCTATTCATTGGCAATGAATAATTTAAATTTTTTTTTTCTGAGCTAGCGAACCCTTTTTATTTGATAATTATTTTGTTTTAATTAATTTATTTTGTAATTTTTTTTTTTGCCCAAGTGTTTTAAAATTTTACGTAATAATCGGCCATAAACCTTCAACATGCAACTAATTTTTTTTTTTTTAACATTAATATTGTTCATAATAATTAATAATAGTTTTTTTGTATAATCAGTTAAAAAAAATATTTATTTACTTTGGTTTTTTAATTTTTTTACTGTATTCGTATATTTCTAATAATCATATTTTTTTTAATAAAAGGGCTCGTAGAAAAGTATAGGAAAGAAAAAAAGTATTGTTCCTAATACGAAAAGGGGATTTTCCATTTTAAGTTATCCGCCCTCCGCGTCGTTCGTCTAACTGCTTGGGTGCGGAAAAAGTACACTTTGCGCACTTATTAGGAAAATAACTATAAAAATATGATAAAAATGCAGGGTGGCATTTAATTTAACTGAACAAGTTTACACAACGAAATTTTAAATTTTTTAAAAAATAAAACATTAAAAGACGGCCTAAAGCATATTGTTCCGGACACCCGTATAAAAAACGGATCCGGTTTTTACCCTTTTTTTTTGGATATCTGGTTTACAAACGTTTTTTATGGTAACACTTTTAAAGTAACGTAATAATGACAACTTTTAACCTTTTTAACCCCTCTGTCAACCCTTTAAATCGTCGGAATAAAACAAAAAATGGCCCGTGCGGATTTTCCTCGCGTTTTTTTAAGGGAAATGGAAAAGAATGGAAAAGTCTGGAAAATTAGAATTAGGGGAAGGTTTTACTACAGGGTAAAAAAGGTAAAAAGGATGTCTCCAGCCCCCCCAAAAAATCCGCAATGACCGTCAAAAAGGGAAAAAAAAAAGGAAAAATTTTTTTTAAAAAAATTTTTAACCTAAAAAAAAAAATCCCAACCCTTTTTTATTTCTAATAACTAAAAACAAAAAAAAGTCTGTAACATTGCCCCCCCCCGTTTTGATCGTCGGGGTCAAGTATCTTTCGATTTTGATAGCGAAAAGCCGTTTTAAGTACAAATTTCATCTTCGCCTGGGGCTCTTTTTAAAGGGGCACCAGATCATTAAGCCGGGTTACTACTTTATATGGTCCCTCCCATGACTTTTTGCAGTTTTGGTGAACGCCCCTTGGTTTTCTTGGTTGTATAACCAAACCTTTTACCGACAATGAATCCCCTTTTGATTAGCTTTCAATCATAGGGGACTTATACGGTCCTTTTTTTTTAGTTTTGCGGGGAAACTTTTATTTTTGCAGCTGTTTTTTGGGTTTACTTACATAATCTTCTGCTCTTTTTTTGGAGAAGGTCGTCCAGGGGAAACAACGGAAGGCATAACCCCCCTTAAAAAACTTTGCAGGTGACGTTCCAGTTGTTTTTTTGAGTCGGAGCGATAGGGGGGGGAAAAAGGGAAAGGTGTCCCAGTTACTTTGTTGGTCATTTTCCTTTTAATTTTAGGTAGTTATCAAGAGTTCTGTTAAATTTTTTCTACCATTCCATCGGACTGGGGTGAAGGGGGATTTGGTTTTTTGGATACCCAGGAGATTACAGAGGTTCTTGAATAGATCGGACTCAAAGTTTTACCTTTTTCAGTATGTATTTCTCTTGGTACTCCATATCGGCAAAAAACCATTGTTGAAATAGTCGGCAACAGTGGTAGCCTTATTTGGTTTGGAGACTTCTGGGCCCTTTGCTAAAAATCCCTCGCCAAAAAAAGGATTCCCCGATTTACTTGTTGGGGGAAAGGTCCTTTTATGTCTATGGAATTCTTTAAAAAGGGGTCCCACATTGTATTGCTTCATCTTGCCATGGTTTTTGTCATAGGTCCCGTTTAGGCGCAGTCCTTAACCTTCTGACCAGTCTTTGACATCGGCAGACTTCCCAGCCAGTAGAACCTTTTCGAACCCCTTTTGAGTCTTCATAACCCGAAATGGCCACCGCCTATA
>JAHBCN010006755.1:0-47099 GCA_019359885.1 Listronotus oregonensis
AGGGGGAAGAGAGACGCCATACATGTACTTAGAGATTGCCCACACTAGGGCCCACATTAGGAAATGTCTAGGTACGGCATGGTTGGACCTAAATGACATAAGATTCCTACAACTAACGGGACTCGCATCCCTAGTAGGAAATTGAGGCTCTAGTAAGAAAACGACAGCACCATATCAGTGTAAAAGGAATGCATACATAAGGGACAGTACAAGGTGACGGAACCTGTGTATGCTTAAGGGTTGGTGTAGAGCATAATGGGCTTAGACCTCAGTGCTCAGGGCCCCAGCGAGGGAACTAACTGTGCTACAATAGATGGATAGATAGATAGATGCGTAGAAAGGCTCCATATTTAAAATTAGTAATTTTTTTAATTAAGGAAAAGAAAGTGGCAATTTGCCCATTGGCATTTGAATAAATTTAAATTTTAATACTTGCTTAAAATATATTTTTAAAAGAACTATTGCCTTCAGCTTTTAATTTAGCGTATCCCACTGCTGAATTTGATTTTGAATAAAGTAAAACTTGCATTAAAGTCTGGTAAAATATCGTAGACAGAGAAATTTTAAATCAATATATGCTCACTAAATGTATCTGCAGTATTTGCAAAATCAATGAATGTATTTTATTATGCATAAAATAAATTTGCTTCTGTAGATAAAATATTAATTAACTAATACGTACATGTACCGGACACAGGCGATCCATACTTCCAGCTTGAACAAACACAATTTGTTAAATCAAACTTTAGAATAAAATTGACAATTATTATAATATGTTTTAAATTAACCACTAAATTATTTAATAAAGGTTATATTCGATGCTCATTATAATAAATAATAGCTAATTTGGTATTTATTTTTCACATATGTAGTTATCTCTGCAGCAACAAATGAAATTGTGATTATTTAATAAACAACTTGGTTTATTTAGGATTTTAGAGTGTATTTACTAATGGAAAACCTCTACAGTGAGTTTTGGAAATATTTAAATATTGAACCTTGAAGTCCCTGTGGCGGACTAACACAAAGACGTTTGAAAGTAAAAACGTTTCTGTTTATTACATATATTTTGCTTGACCACAATAAAAACCAGTCGGTACAGTGATTTTCTCGATATAGATATTTATCAACACTGACGTGACACTAGCAATGGTGTAGTGACCACAACTTTTTAGGATATACCCATACGAAGCGTCCTTTGGGCACGGATATAACAGTTGTCTCAATTTCGTTGTAATGGCAGGTTATCTAGGTTACTATTGGAGGTAGAGACTTGCGGTTTTTGCAAAGTGTCGCTACTTTTTGATAAAGCGAGAGATGACACTAAAAGATTTTTCATGGCTCCCTTAGTTCCTGACACACAGGGCAATTTTTTTCCAATAATTGAAACCCTCTCGTATTTCAGTTATCTTGTAACTTACAACAAAAGTTAAAACTGATTTTAGTAGCCATTTTTACGTAGAATCCAGTGGTGTGGTTAGATTTCTTTGAAATTTAGTGCGCACACATTTCTTCTAATTTTTTATACAATAATAAACATCTAAATTTAAACAGTAAATTTCCCTTTTTACCGTGACAACACCACCTTAATTGATTCGATGTAAAATTCCTTTACCGATCTAAAAACAACAAAACAAAGGAAGCCGCTCGTCGCTATGCAACGCTTACTTATGGACATGTTTCGTGAGCTGTCTGCGATGACATCAACGAGCTCGACCAGTCGGGTGACAACGCGAAGGAGTAGCAGCGTCGTAAGAGTACGTCACGCGCGCGTCATTATTAATGATATGGGTCGCCTCGGAGGCCGCACGGCAGGTGTCTTAGGTCAAAGCGCAAACAAGCAGTAGGACTTTGAGTAATGTCAGTATATTATTGTCTGAAATTCGTTTGTGCATTTTGGGCAAATTACCGAAATATTTTATTTAAATAATTTGATAAAATGTGAGTTTTCATGGTTAGCCAATCGTAATTAAGTTAAATTATAAGGTTTTGTACGGGGTGTATATTTCTTAGCTAAATAAATCTATTCAAGTATTTTTTGTGTTGAATCTAGCTTGACATGTTTACGTTAAGTTCCAAGGTAATGTGTTAAAATTAAAGTTATGTGCTGAAACAGGACAGACGTTAGCTGGGAGCAGTAAATAATAAAAGTAATTAGTGAATGGCATATTTTGGAGATTAGCAGAAAGTCAAGGTAATATCCGAACTTACTGATCTCATAGTTCGTCAATAATTAATACCGGGTGTCCCAAAAATTGTGAAATAATTATTAACTTAAACTTTCTAATTTTTATAGTGATAAAAAACAATCTTAAATTGTGTAGTAACGCCGATAGACTTACGACTCATAGCCTTCGGAAGGCGTTACGGTTTTTCAGTGAAATTAAAATAAATTTCTTGCTAATTTAAAGTAAATTTTTCGTTAATTTTTTAAGTGCATTTTGTAGTTTTTGTCTCCCACATTTTTTATAAATTAAGGTTAAATAAATTTTTGAACAGCCGATATTGTAAATAGATAATAAGTTACTTTTAATTTTTTTAAACTCTTGACAAATAAATTAAAGCTATCAGTGCCTAGTAAAAGAGTAATTTCAAACCTTTCTTTTTGCTTAAATATTATTAAAAGTAATTAAAAATTCAAATAATTTGTCAAGGAAAATTTTATTTCGGAATTGTTGATACGCCTCATTGGCATATCACAAGAATTCGTGGGGTAATAATTTATATATTTTTTGTAAATTTGTAAAACTTGTATATATTTATTCTATTCTAGTGTCCCATTTAGCAATAGTCATTTACAGGGCCTCTAAACCTTAAATTTGCACCTATTAAGTTGCAGTTCATATTTAGCCGATAACAGAGTTTGTTGGCAACTACTTATGGTGCGAAGATATACCGATTTACGTTTCCCCATTACCCGTATTTTGCATTATAGTCAATAGCCTAAAACACTGCGTTACTCAATTAAATCACAATAGCTTTAATAAACAAACAAATCGATGTATCTCCTTATATAACTCACACTTTATACCTTAACACACAAAAATTAAGTAAATAAAACATGAAACATAATTTAATAATAATCATACATCTAGATTTCCCTGCATATTATTCATTGTGGTTAAAATTCGATATTTACTATAATAAATAATAGGTAATTTGGTGTTTATTTTCGCATGGGTGTGGTTTTTTTCTACGTCGAGTAAAAAACATACATTTTGTTAGTACAATAAATATTTGAGTTTATTGCCCGTTTGGAAGCACACCAAGCTAATCTACCTTGCAATTTTATGTGTAAAGTGGCAACAGTTGAACGTGAATTTTATTTTAAGTGGCACGTAGAGAATTTAAAATACTATTGTTTAGGTATTAGAGTATACAGGGTTTTATCTTAAGAGATAATCCCACCAAAAAACTTATGTAATATACGAGCAAAATTTGTGTCCAAAAGTTGCGGCCTCTTAAAGTACTGAGATCTAAAAATTAGACCAAATTCTGTTTACAATTTTGTTTCACTCTTCTTTAACTTGGCAAGTATTTACTGATCTGTTCTTTTTTCGTTAATGACTTTTTTAATTAATACAGACATTTTAGTAAAAATATTTTCAAGTCCAAAAAAATAAAACAAAATCGTGGACCAAACTTTGGTATAAAATTAACAAAGGAATAACGTTTTCTTAGCACATTTTTTGAACTTTTGATAAGCAGGCTTGATGAGCAAGCTTATTTTCACACTTCTTAATGAAATGTCTCCTAATTAAAAAATACAAGCCACGTGACCATTTTCTGATAGGTCATTTATAGTTTTAGACCGTCAGATCACCGTAGAAAAAAGGACCAATCGTGCACAGTATGCCCTTTTAAATAGTAAATATTGACTATATGGTGTTTAATTATTAATAGGTTTTATATATGGGCCGACTGCGGTTAGTTCTAGTAAGAACTAGAATATAAACCTAGAAAGTGCAAACAAAGCCATCTTGGAACAATTTATACTTAATATGCTATCTAAACCAAACAAAATTTGATGAAAAATATGGCGGAGAATTGTTGCCATACGCGTAGGTCTGTCTGTCGTCCTAAGGGCCAAGCTCAAGCTTTTGTTAAATAAATGGTAGTTTTAAAAAAATCCTTTTAAGTATTGGGGATCGACCAATATGACTTTTTGTGGCCGATATTGATATCGGCCGATACCGAGTTCGGCCAGTACCGATATACGCATGGCCGATATTGGTCGATACCGATATATCGGCAATATTTTTAATTACGGACATTTTTATGCAAAAATTAGCTAAAACCGTAACCAAATATACCGTAACCGTTCAATACTGCATAAAACAACGCAGCGCAAACTCAATATTCGGTAAATCCTCAAAAAACTTACCAAATTTATTAAAACCCTTTAAAGAAATTACCAGATTTTTAGTTAGAACAGTGCTTCTTTATTAAAAGTAATACCATTACTTAGGACACACACACAGACTACAAAAATGAGCTTAAAACCTCCCTTTAAATAGTATAATGCTTTATCGCAAAAAACCCATACAGATTTAAAAAATAAAATCTTAATACAGTACCCCAATATAACAGACCTGGTAGAGATAATAGCTCCGATGTGAGTGACGATGATGATGCCAAAAACCAAGACAGTGTTTCTGATTTTATTTTTCATAGAATGTTTTGGAATACCTTTGTGGAATTTACTAGTATGCCCAAAAATAAATCGCCAAGTTATCAAAAAATGAAAATCCTTTGAATTGGTGGGTAAATAAAAAAGATATTTTTTCACTGCTATATAAATGTGTAATAATATAATTAGCACCTGCATTAAGTAGTGTGACTAGTGAAAAGATATTCTCATATTTAAAAGCGCAAGAAATTGTCTAAGCCCAGAAAGGACAGAAAATTTAATTTTGTTGCATTATAGCTTACCAAAATTTAAGATCAGGTGACCTGGCTAGTGAAAGTATCCGGTACCTTAGACCAATAATATTGCCGTTAAAAGCATTTTCCAGGTACTCTTTAACCATACGTGCATTATGAGAGGGGCAACCATCCATTTGGTACCAGATCATTTGATCTTTGCGAAAAACTTCTTTCAATTTGATTTTGAAATAAGTCCAAATAGGTTTCTGCTATTAGGTTATATACATAAAAAAGGGTCCAATGATATGGTGTCCGATAACTTCAACGAATACATTTGTTTTTTGGGGATATTGTGTCCGAGTGTAAACAAAGCGATGTTCATTTTCTTGGCTCCAATACCAGCAATTCTAAACATTTGGTTCATTGTTGAGGGTAAAAGTACATTCATCGGTAAAACAAATATTTCTTAGGAAATTTCTATCGTTATTTGCTCTTTTCATCATTTCAAAACAAAATGCCATTCTTTGCTCTTTATCTCCTTCCTGCGGCCCTTGATGTTTTTCGAAATTATACGATTAATATTTGTGTTTTTTCAAAGTGCGCAATACCGTTGTATGATGTTTATTTACCTCTTGCTCAAGAACCCTCATACTAACCATTTTTTCCTTTACACTCAGTAGAATATTAAGATCTCTGTCCTCTCTTTCTTCGGCTCTATTTTCGATATCCTGTGTTAAACATTTGCAATTATTTATTACGGTACCTTTGGACTCGACCTTACTGATAATACCTTTAATAGTTGAAATGGACGGAATGGGCTTGGTGGGGAAATAAACTGAAAACATTTCAGATACTGCGCTAAAACCGTTTCCCGCATAATGCCACTTAGTTATGGATACTTTTTTGTCGATTGAATAACTATATATTTTTTCAAATACCGACCGTCACTGATTTATTGACACTTTTCCTTATGTCAGGGACAATATTCATTTTACTGGTGGCTGTTTGGTTTTATCTGAACCGAAAATTTGGCAATTTTGCAATAACATTTAATTAAATAATTCAAGATTCGAGGGTTTGTCAAATTGGTCTCTTCAAAAATTTATCTTTTATTTTTTCTGTAAATGTACAGGGGAACCAATAATTGACCCTCTTAAAATTTACATGGGATTTCCTATGTTCCGCTCGGCGACACACCACCCGGTAAATGTCAATGTCCACAGGCTTCCAAAAAAAACTAGAATACCTACTTCCTTAAGTGTCTCTGCCATAAAAATGGTACACACAGGCGAAGTTTGTATGGAAACTTCATTTTATTTGTGAACTGTCATTAAGTCGATTTGGTTTTGTAAATGGCAATATGATGTGGTTTTAATTTGTTGCCGGTTAATATTTCTGCAAAAATTAATGGTTTTTAACTATCTTGCCTAATTTTTTGTACATTTGTGCAGTCTCGCCAACCTAGCTCTTTCAGGTACGCCAAAATCGTAAAAAATCCTTGTGTCGCTGGCATCGCATGAGTGTACCATTTTCAATTCCTAGTAAGTGTTCTAGTTCTTTTTTGACATCTGTAAGTAATTATCATAGGTATAACAATAAAAAATAATAAATACCAAACTTCGTACCTACGATGCGCGTACAATCCTTACTTCAATCTTATTACCAGCTTATCCAAGATCAAGAGTTAACATAACAATGGCATATGCAATCTGTCAGCCCGTTTGTTTTTGGCTTTATGCACGTGTTCCTCCCCCAGACTGGGGAACGTACTTATTGAAATCGCCACACTTTGAACTGTAACTTATTAAATTTACAGACCTCAAAGACTTTCAAGTAGTTTGACCCGCGCTTTGGGTCTTTTTGAAATATTTTATGGGAATAAATTTCAGTTTATTATATTACAGCAAAGGCTGCAAGTTTTAACCAGCATTTTATTAAGTTGAGCGACGAATATTTCGCTTTTAATAAATTTAGTTTTCAAATTTAATAAAATAGTAAATTATTTATACTTAGACCGGGTCCCATGAGATTACTTTTCTCCTGCTATTTTTTTTATTCTGTATTGATATTGACTAAACTTGGTAGGGTTGTTATTTTAACAAAACCTGATTTTTATGCATATATGAATGACAAGCTTTTAAGACTTTCGATTTCAGCAAGTATGACTGAAAATTTTAATTCTAAAATGACACCTTGTATATATGTTGTTTTTCGGATTCTACCTCCCTCTTACTATAATAATTAATATTTTACTCTATTTGAGATTTAAGGCGCGTTTACACCAAAGTTGACAACTAAAAGTTAAAAAAAATATTTGTAGAAAACTAAAGTTGTCAACTAAAAGTTGCTTTTTTAAATTAGAGCAACAAGTGAAAGATTTTTTAAAGAAAACTAAAAGTCGTTCTTCTAACATTTAAGGAAACAAGTAAAAAACTTGATGCCAAAGAATTACTGCAAAAGGTTTAGGCATAGTTCTCCAGTTCTCCACTAGGTTTTTACAAGTTCGTGCAAGTCGTACAGCAACAAATCTCCCACTTTTAGTTGTCAAACGCGCGTTTACACCAAAGCTGACAACTAAAATTTGCCAAAAGACTATGTGAAGAAAACTAAAAGTTGTCAACTAAAAGTTGCACTTCCCAAATTAGAGCAACAAGTGAAAGATTTTTTGTAGAAAACTAAAAGTCGCTCTTCTTTAATTTAGAGAAACAATTAGAAAACTTGTTGCCAAAGAATGGGCGCGAAAGGTTTAGGTAGTAGTTTTCCAGTTCTAAACTAGTTTTCTACACGTTGGTCCCAAATTTTATCGAAAAAAACCAACATACTTTAATACAAATTCAATTTAGTTTGTTGGTTTAAGCACAGAAACCCACATATGGGGAAATAAACTCCACATTACCTGTTATTTATTATTATTACTATTATTATTATAATTATAAACCTCAAATCTAAACCACACTAAATAATTTGGAGGACAATTTAAAGGCGTGTTATTATAATTTATTAATTTAATTAAACGAAATTTTGTTTATATTACTGTAAATTGTAGATGCCTTTGTCCCTTAATTGAAAAAATAAATTATATGTATATAGGATGTTAGAAAGAAAGAAGGTAAGATTTCATAATTTGTAGAAATTAATAAATATTTTTTGGGGTATAAAATAAATTATAAAAAAATGGAATTTCTTAATTTATTTAAAAATCTATAAAAAAATAATATTAAATTTTTTAAATAATATAAATAATTAAATAATTATATTTTTAAATAATATTATAAGTGCTGGCATTTTATTTGGTCGTTTTAAAAATATTTAAGTATTTAATCATAGTAAAAATTAAAATTAAAAAACAAATAAATAATTATGAACTTAAAAATTCTAAAAAAATACAAAATTTTAACATTAACTTCCACCATTTTCTCTGCACCTGAAAATATATTTTTTTACTAACGATTGATCGCGTTCCTATTAGGTAGGTAGGTAGGAAGGTTTAAAGTGAGTGGGTGTAACACCCTTCCACCGCGACCGATCGGTCTATTGTGGCTCACACCTTTTTATATTTTTTCCACCAGGTCCAGACTCCTAATAAATCTGATGATCCTGTTGGGAGAGAGATCTTTCACCTCCCCCGGCAACAAGGTGTCATTGCTGAGGATTGCGAATCTTAGTCGTGCCATTGCTGGGCACGAACACAATATGTGTTCTGCCGATTCATCCCCCTCCATGCACATGCGGCATTCGGCGTCTTCCGCTTGGTCGATCTTGTGCATGTGGTATTTTAATCTGCAGTGTCCCATGTACAGTCCCACTAGAGTTTTAAGGTGTACCCTTGATTGCTCCAGTAGTTTGACAGTACATTGTTGGTTTGGTGGGCTTCGAGTGTCTGAGACCAGGAAGTCCATGCCAGTACCGAAGATTTTCTCTTTGTGTCCAAGCTGATATGAACTGTTTGGCCGTTCCATAAGATATACCGATGACCGGTTCCGGCCCTGTGAATTTTGTCGCCCCCTTTTGGCAAGGAGGTCTGCGGATTCATTACCCTCTAGGCCGGTGTGTCCAGGTATCCACAGTAGTGTAACCTTATTGTTTTGACCCAATTTGGACAGCGCATCCTTTCGGTTTTCGAATTGCACCGGCTGGATTCAAGAGCCTTAAGAGCTGCTTAACTATCGGAGAATATTTTAATTGTCTTACGTGTGCAGTGCCGATCAACCAGCGATCTAGCACACATCTCAATAGCAAATACCTTCGCTTGAAATATGGTTGCAGAGAGTGCCCAGGCTAAAGGAAAACTCTGCCCTCGGCTTCTGTCCATATATTCCAGCTCCAACACCGTCTTTGGTTTTGGAACCATCGGTGTACCAACAGATGTCAGCCCGGAGCAGGTCGGTCGTTTTTCAACTCCAGTCCTCCCTTTGTGGGTAGACTACACTGTAGGGCCGGTTGTAATTGGTTGCTGTAGGCATTATGTCTGAGGCGTTCCTATTAAGTAACATAATTTTGTTTTCATTTTTTTGTCTTATCGTTAGTATGTTTATGTTTTCTGATATTTTTAAATAAATTTTATTTTTAAGTAATTATACAAAAGTAGATCCAGAGGGTTTAAATCGGGGCTATTGGCCGGACATCAAAGAGTCCCATACCTTTCAATCCAAAAACCATATTTCTCGTTGATTTACTGAGTTAAAAATAACGTATGAACAAATCAAATCGTTTGTTTTCCAAGGCAGTGCAGATTTTTACTATCAACTGAATTTTAAATTTAAAACCTAAATATTTTCAAAACGGCTAAACAAAATGACTCGCGTCTAGAGACACACGGATAATTATGGCTGGCGAGCTTCTTGACAGTCTATAACCTAAAAAATTAAATTTTAATTTGTAAAGTAATAATTTGGGGTCTTTTCTAATACGTCCCGCATTTTCACGTCTGAAATATAACTGGGGAAAAGAAAAAGCCGCTTTGCTAACCAAACTAACCATGACCGACTAGAACTTAGTGCTCTTGAATTTGTCTATATTATCGCTACTTAGAAGTTATTAACGAAATTTTTATAATTTTTGATATGGTAGAAGTCATATTTTTTTTAAAAAAGTGTAATTATATATTCCCTGGCTGTTTTCTAATACGTTGTAAAAATTTTGTTTATAACCTCTACAAATAATTTAGACAAATCTAAAAGTTCTAGTCGGTCAGGGTTAGTTTTGGTTAGCAAAGTGGCTTTTTATTTTCCCCAATTATATTTCAGACTGAAAATGCGGGCGTATTAAAAAACCCCAAATTATTTCATTAAAATGTAATTTTTTAGCCGAGTCCTGCATAATAAAGCATGTTTCATGTGTCAACAGTGTCAAGAAGCTCGTCAGCCATAATTATCCGGGGTGTCTTTAGACGCGAGTAACAAAATTCCAACAAACTATAAATTTTTTAAAAGCAAATTGATAGATCTTTCATTCTAAATAAAAATATACCTTCAGGGTGTTTTATTTAGAAAAGTTAACCTATTCATTTTTCTTAAGAGTGCATTTCCTCTACACCTTAGGGGTCGGGCGAAAGGACGCCGAGACGGTGGGCGGAGACTAACAAACTCCCACTACCACAATTTTCGTATAGCCTTATTAAAAATTATTAAATTTTATTTAGGTTCTTCCAAATTCAGTGTATCGATGCGATGTTGTTTCTGATTGCAAGCCTACAGGAGATAACGTTTTTCGGTAACGATTTTTCACCTAAATGACATAAATTATACACCATTTTAAAGGTAAGGAAATAATTTATGCCTCTGCTGTAGCGGATTTTTGAAATATGAGTCGAGTTAATAAGAAATAGTATCTAAACATAGCCGATTTTAAGGGTGACTTTCACTCAAGAAAATATTAAAAACTAAATCGAAATTTAAAAAACTATTACAGCAGAAGCCTAGATTTAAGTATTGGTTTTCATATAGTTTTTAAAAAATGATCGATAACTTATACCGTTTTTGAGAAAAACAGTATGCCCCGAACCATAAATTGGATCCAATTTTCGCTGGGCGAATGGACTCTTAAGTTTTTAAAAGATTTTTTTTCTATTTTTTTTTTAGTTATAGATGTAAGTAGGTGTCAAAATATAAATGAAAATTCTGTACATTAAAATAAAAAAGAGTTAAGAAAATGATAACAACATAGCAATCCAATTAACTCTAATGTAATGTAACCTTTTAAAATGAAATCTTCTACAAATATTTAATTATTCTCTAGAAGAAATAATACCCATGTAATATGTGAGGATTTCAAAACCAACATGTTTATTCTACAAACATAATTTCGTTTGTTGCTGTTAATACAGAAAACTACAGATGCAGAAAATAAACACCGAATTAGCTACTATTTGTTATAATGAACCTAAAAGGTTTACCACAATAAATAATTTAGAGAGGTTTATTTTAAAACCATATTAATAATTAAATTCTAAAATTTGATTTTAACTAAATGTGGTTTGCTTAAACTTGAAAGAAAAGGGATCCTAAACTAAGTGAGGCATATAAACGTCGTAATAATTTATTTTTTCTGGGAAAATAAATTAGCCAATCAATGGTGGCTGCGTTTGGTAAATATGCCAGAAATAGTAAAATGTATTCGTTTGTCCATAAAATATTTTTGACAAAAAAATAATTTTTGTTATATTTATTTCGATACCAATGGCAAAATTGTCGTTTCCTCTGAAAATTATCATCATTGTACAAGGGTAGGTTTGAACGAACAATAATGGTTTGCTTTTTAAACGCTATGTATGGCTGACTTCGGAATGTTAATTATTCTGTTTACAACCTCTTTATAAATGTTAAATTTTAACTAGTAATATAATATAAGGTTAAAATATACGTAAAATAATATTTTAAAAATATTCATAAGAAGGCTTTAACCCCGCGTGGTTAGTGATGAGCGAGACCGGTCTTGGTCTTGCGGTCTTGGTCTTGGTCTTGCAGCAAAACCAAGACCGAGACCAAGACCATTTTCGCTTGCAAGACCAAGACCAAGACCGGGGTATGCACGACCAAGACCAAGACCGAGGACGCAAGACTACGCAAGACCAAGACCGACCTGCAAGACTCTTGCACTTCCGCGATTTTTTTAATATCATAATATTGAATTTTTATATTCAATATACAGACGCGACAAAAAATGTGTCGAGAACTGCCAGAAAAGGCTATTATATAATGAGTAACGGGTTTCTTTATTAAAATAATAATAAAATCGATCACTTTGTTCTGTTATACGGTTCTCTAACAACAATAACGAGTAAATTCAATCACATGTTTCAAAAATAATAAGATTGTGACTCAATGGTCCGACAAAGCTCGAAACCTCCGAAACCGTTCACCACAGAGAAAAACTAGGAGTACCAAAGTTATAAAAGCTGAAAATTGCTTTCATATTCCTTATGTTTTTTTAAATTAGCTATCTAGTGATGACACTTACAGGGTGGATCAAAAATTTTCAAAATCCAGACAAACAATATTTTGTTCCACACTGTAAGAAGTGGCACCATTAGATTGCTTCTTAAAACTAAGATATATATGTAAAGAAAATATAATAATAAAAAATATATTTTTCATGTCATATAGGAATACTTTTGATATAAATGGATTTAAATATCACTTCCGGATAAGACGGTCAAAACAATGCCAAAAGTATAATAATAATGTAATTTTTGTCAAAACCGAAAATGATATTCAAAAACCATCTACGTTGACATTGTTCCAATATCACAGTTCAACAATTTCCAGCACAATATACATGGCGATGATTTTTAAAAGTTAACAACGGTTTAGAATGTTTAACAAAAAGTTATTGTCAGTGTTATTCAATGATTTTAGTAGGCAACCTGTCAAAATCTGACATTTTGTTAAACATTTTAAGTCGTTTAACAATTGCTAAGTTAACAACGGTTTAGAATGTTTAACAAAATGTCATATTTGGACAGCACTACTAAAATCATTGAATAACACTGACAATGACGTTTTGTTAAACATTCTAAACCGTTGTTAACTTTTAACAATTGCTAAGTCCATTGAAGAACACTGATAAATAAAACTACTATGTTTTTTATCACATTTTAGTGGTAAAAAACATAGTAGTTTTATTAATCAGTGTTCTGTATGATGATTAATTACCACATAGTAACGGCTAATAGCATCAATTTTTTGAAAAAAGCAAAGTCCATTGCTAAATTTAACAACGCGATCATCACTCGCGAGAAGTGTTTAATGGCCGATTCGTTTCACTATTTGGGGATTTCTATTGGCTTTAAAGTCCCCGGACTTAACTTCACCAGACTTTTTTCTGTGGAGCTATTTAAACTCAAAGGTTTTTGCAACTCGCCCAGAAAACATCCAAGATCTTAAAGTCCGAATTCCTGAAGAGGTCCGGTAAATAGATCAGATTTTTAAAAGTTTGGATAAGTCGTATGTTATAGTAAATTTCAAAGAGTAAAGTGTAATTAAGTATAATAAAATGTTAGTTGTATTAGGTTTTAACAATTTTGCTGAGCAATTAAAATGGAAAGTCTATTATGAGAAACCCTGTATATTAAGAAAAAAACAAGGTTATCTTATGATAAAATGATAAAATTTCATTTTGGTAATAGGGTTAAACCTTGATTAAATTGATCCACACATTAAGTTGGTGTACTAAGAAAAATAAGTCCTCAATTTGATAGGTTTTCTACCATTATTTTAACCAATTTAAAGCCTTACAATAAGAATAAAACCATTGACATTTACAACATCTTAATACACGTTTATCCCTTTATGGATAAATTTGACTTATCCCTGGAGGAAAGAAAAGCATTTTACCTAAAATTAAATGTGTAATAGGGCAAAATGGCAAAGTCTTTTGTATCACCGAATTTTTCTTTATGGTTGCTTATAAAAGTTGCAAAATGCCGACACGACAATTTCTCCCTTCATTCTTAATTTCACACTCCCTTATCTCTTACAAGCCATCACGCAAACCAAACATATATATACATAATACAGAGCAGACATGTGAACAGTGGCGTGTTTTTTTTTGTCTTTAGCTAGTCTCGGACCTGTTTTACATTTTATGAGAATTATTCCTAACATTAATGCTATTATACCCAAAATATACATAATAATTATTTCTTATGTCTTGGTTATGGCGTCTCCTACAACTTTTAGCTTCCTTGCTCCATTTAAGAGAAAGAAGAGAAGAGGCTTGTTGTTTTTGGGGAAACGAGATAACTTTGTTTCCACAGGCGACTTTTTAAAAAAGATCTTTTAAAATAATATTTTTATTCGACATCCAATCAATTCTTCGGAGGTCAATAAATGCCTTGTAGCTTGTGTTACATTTTTTTAAAGGGAAATGATTAAATTTAAAAAATATTTTAACATATACAGGGTGTTTCATTCAAAATAACAAAGTTGTTCTATATCGGAAAATCGGCCAGTTTGTTTTTGAGCTAATGAAGTATCACAAAAAATGGTAAAGGTAGGAGAATAACCTTTAAAGAAATATAAGTATATCTGCGTATACCGTATCTTATAATCTTTATTTGTTTCAAAGTTATTCGCGATTAAAATGGGTCAAAACATAGAGGGCCACCCTGTATTTGTCTTATTAATGATCCGACGCATACAAACAAAATTTTACAGAATTAATATAAGAATAATTATACAATTAGTGACCCCTTTTGTTGTTTTCATTCTTTTTATGTAAGTTTAAATTAAGTTATTGACTTACATGTAAGAAGAAAAACGATCTAAATCTCAAGGTGATTCTATAAGGTTAATTTATCTTTAAGTATAGAAATAGTTAAAAACTATATACAATTTCTTTTAGTCTTATATTGAAATTATTTTAAAAATTATAAGATACTATTAATGATAAATACATAAACCCACAAAACACTTACGTAAATATTGGCCACGTTCTTATCCGAGAATCTCGGCCAAGATTAGTACCAAGATTAGTAACACCTTTAAAACCTCAGATAATTTTATTATCCATTTTCTTAAACTTAAAGTTTTGTGAGTTATGCCACTTTTCTTTTTGAGTAAGAATATATTATTTACTGTCTCTTTAAATAGAAGAGTTGTGTTGCAATCAATAAGCTAACATCATAGATAGAGAAAGCATTTCATTCATAAACGCAATCGAGAGCTGCGCCCAACATGTTTTTGTTTATGATTGGCGATAGAATGGTACAAGCATAGTTTGTACTTACGTGAAATGATAATCCAGGAATCATATCCGTCAATTTACACACTTGGCACTGCCTTGCCTTTTTAATTTATTAAAAGTACTTACACAAAACTGAAATTCATACAATTGACACAAAAATTACCCAAACAACAAAAAGCATTTAGACTAAAACGCCATATTGAATGTGTCATCTGTCGAGCGAAGCTGAAGGTGGAAGTACACTTCTACGAAAAATCCGCTGTTGTCACGTTGTCGCCTTTATTAGTAGCTGTTCAAAAAGTAAATGGTATTTTGACATCATTACTTTTCTGTGTTGTACTACAACTATTATTCATAGTTTAAAATATAATAGTAGAGCTTATATTGATGTAATTTAAGGAATAAAATTAAATAAAATTTAATCATAATATACTATTAAGTAAATAAAACAAAAAGATACTTGGCAGCCATGCTTTACGACAAAATAGTATCTGTAGTAACCATTTTCCCAGGTTTTGGTGGATTTTATTGTTTCGAGTACAAAGGTTCATTCATCGCTAGGCAGAACCAGGGAATGTGCGGTTATGATGACACGCTTATGCCAAATCGATGCTTTTCCCAGTTAAACTAACAGCTTATTGGTTGCAATTTTCACTGAAATCCGAAAGAGGGAGGGGAGATTTTGATACGCTTTTAATAAAACAATTTATGTAGGTTACATTTAAAATGATTTTCATATTAAATAAACTTAGAATTGAAAAAAAAATAGAGAAATTACCTATTTATTTATTTTTTAAATGTGAAAATGTCTCAAACATCTCAAAACATGAGAGGTTAAATACTTGGCACTGGGAGGATTGTTAAATTGTTCAAATATTTAAATGTTTATTTCTTGCAAATGCCTTATATAAACATTTTTATTTGATTTGCTAACCCAAGCACAGTTTGTGTGACACCATTTAATACAGATCTGACATTTAATCCAATACTCATGAGGTTTAGAATGTGATTTCCGATCGTCTTTTTCTTCCTTTTATTGTCACTTCCAATGTCTGGGCTGGTGTTTTTGACGTATATTTTTGTTTCCATATTTTTCTTGAATTTCATTAGATGCAGTGGTAAAGATTTTTCTACTTTTAAATTATTATTATAATTACCATAATACACTTTTTTTCACTCCTCGAACTTTTCTATTTTTCTGTGATCGTTCCATTCGCACAGTTTAAATTATTCTCAATGGCCAGCTTTTCAGGTAGATCCGTCAAAGTTATTAATTTTCTTGGTTCTCTGCCATCTTTTTTTCTTAGTTGTGCTTTAGGGAAGGGGAAAATGTCTTCTGAGCTTCGAAAGACGACTAATGATAATGGACTACTTGGTGTTTAATTCTTAGTTGACCGGTCAGTTGCGGGCCCAATTTCGAACAAAAACTCTTGGACGTACTATCTTTCACACTTGTGCTGGTTTTGATTTCATTGTTGATATATTGAGCAAAATTCTATTTTGCAGGGTGATTAACTACCCTCGTATCAAAATGTTCATTATAAGAGTGCTTGAATGGTTAAAAAAAACGAGATGTCGAGTGGTTGGAGGCGGTGGCTAATATGAGGTGGTAAAGTTAGCAAAACTATTCCATTTGTTTTGCAAGGATCAATGGACTATGGAGAAATGTGACTATCATGATTATCGGAATTTATAGGCATTTTTTATCCAGTGAAAATTTATCACTTAGTTTATAATGTACTTCGGTCATCCATCCGCTTTCATGCGTTACAGCAGCAAAACCTGGTGGTGCGCCTTGGGTCGTATATTCTTGCTGAGGAATACGAGGAAAAATAAAAAATGGCGAAACAGCATTTCCCAAAGCAATAATCGCACAGCAGACGGTAACTTAGGTACCATGTTCAGAAGAGGTCGCTTTGGAAACCTGATTTTGATCTTTAGGGCCAATTATTTTTAGTGGTTTATGTGCTCTAGTCCGGTTTCGTTCACGTTATGTACAGAATCTGGACCAAAATTTGCTTTTTCGTAAACAGAGAACGAGTTTTCATAAAACTTCGAGAAATTATGTTGGTTGAATTCTGTTGCTCTACCCAAACTTGTTACTTTGGAAGTACGAAGTGACAAACGAGAATAACGAGACATAAACCCTTTTAACCAGTCATAGGAAGCAGCTTGATTCCTGGTCCATTTTTTGGCATTTTCTTATTGTTCTTTTTTGCAGATAAAAACACAAACTTTCTAGTCTGTATTAAAGTCAATTCATAAGAAATATTTTTCCATTCTAATAAATAATTTGACAACAACTGTTCTTCCTTAGCAGTAAATATTGGGATGCAATAAAATTTAGCGAAAAAATTGTATTCTTATTTTCATGTATTTCTTTTTGTATCTGGAAAGAGTCATTTTGTCATTGTTCTAATTTATTTGCTGTTTCAATAATACTAAAAGCTTAGATTTCCATTGCCTTTATTTGTTAATTGTTACACAACGTTTCGGTTAGTGATGTATCTACAAGCGTTTTCAAGTGATAACCAGTTATCACTTGAAAACGGATGGAGATACATCACTTACCGTAACTTTGGGTAATAATTAACAAATAAAGGTAATAAAGGTCCAAGATTTTAGTGTTATTAAAACCATAACATTGTCTAACACTTATTTGCTATCGTTAATTTTATATATTTTTATTACCAACTTCTTGTGCAGCATCTCTAAGTATTTTGTCAGAGATTTTTGCGACCTCTGTTTATCCAGTTAACCGGCATCAGCAAAAAATAAACATTTTTATTATAATTTATTTAATTATAAATTATTGTGGAAAAAAATAACCCGACGTAAAAATACTTAAGGGTGGCTTGATACATTTATTAAGCCTTTTCTCATGTCGTGGAACGATTCTGCCATAATGCAAAATTTAGCAACATCTGTTTAAAATCTAATTTTAAAGTTAAAGCTATTAAAGATGCAGTATTGAATGTAGTTTTAAGTAAAATAGTTAGTTTTTACAAAAAAATGCAATAGTAAATTTCTTATGTAAACTAGGTAAATACTTACATTTCTCAACTTAAAAACATTTTTTTTACAGAACAAA
Organism: Listronotus oregonensis; assembly: GCA_019359885.1. Taxonomy (NCBI): domain Eukaryota; kingdom Metazoa; phylum Arthropoda; class Insecta; order Coleoptera; family Curculionidae; genus Listronotus; species Listronotus oregonensis. Next base: position 18,143 of record JAHBCN010006755.1, read on the forward strand.
TTTTACTAAAAAATGTATGCAAGAATTTTTCATCTATTAAACAAACGAGACTGGCTTAATGGCTGATCAGCCTATTGCCATTAAATTTAATCTAAAAAAAAAACGATGTACCAAAAAATTAATTGATTTTCTAGTCTCCAGGCACACAATATAATAACGTATCAAGCCCCTTTGTTTATCAATACTAACTAGTCTTCCCTACCTGGGTTAAATAATAAATTTAAAGTTTACCTAATGCTTTTTATTTACAATTCTTTCTACGCCCCTGACTAATATTCATTCCATATTCGTTGCCGAAATTAGAGTCAACTCCCTGATGGCTATACCAACATCTGACTGACTTAAATTTTATGTTCTCGTCTGTTCAGCTAATTTATTGCACTGTGGGTGAAAGTCCTTATTCACCCTCGCGCTCCCCCATGCACTTATGGAGGCGCTGACTAATATTTTGATATTGCAGATAAGTGATGATAGAAGTCATATCTGGCAATACAGATTTCCGAAGGGTGGAATTTATATCGGAAGATTTTTTTGCATATGGTTATTTATTTAAAAACGGTGTTTTGAAAGAAAATTTATTCAGATTCACGAAAGACGCACCAGATTACTACCATTAAACACTAAAATTAGCTACCAAATCTAGTTAAATTATTTAATTATGTAAAAGTTTGTATAAAGCAAATTTACATGGTTTTAATTTAATAAATTTTGTAATTTGATTGATGTTTTAAAAAAATCTTATTAAGGTGATACAAGGGTTAAATGTTTTGAGTTACATGTATTTGCTGTGATAATGATAAACTATTTAAAAAAAAACGTCTTTTATCTTAGTTATTATTTGTTTGATGAAATAAAAAAATATTATTAACAGCTGCTTAATTCAACTGCAACTTTATAGTTTTTTTGGTAAATTTTAAATCGTTATTACTTTAAAAAAAAATTAAAAAAAGGTAGTTTTAACCGTTTCTAGGCAACTTTTTAAAGAAAGGTAACAATTTCAATTTTTTAGAATTACTTCTGTTTTAATTCTAAAGCGTGTAACAGAAGGTCCTATTTTTTACAAAAACTTTGTCAAAAGCAATGATCTACAAAAAAATATTTTTTGTTTTTTTAATCATATGTTGTCCATTCCAAATAATCACGTTTTTCACATTTTATCTGCTTCGTTTTTTAAAATATTAGGTTTTTTCTTTAATATTGTCCTTTTTGTATTTAAATATTTAACGCAATTGTTCATTTTTTTAGATAATTTCAAATTTTCAAAAGTATCCTTTGATTTCGAAAAAATTTAATAACGCACCAAGAGAGCCGCAAAGTTATTAATTTCGTTACGGTAAACAATTACTACTTAAATTTTCTTCGAGCGCTACACTATTCTGTAAGATTCAGTTTTTTTACAATGAAACGTTTGTTTTTAGTTTTTTAAAAAAATCTATGATGGTGTAGATAAATACCCTTTTCCACCTATATAGGCTTAACAATTAAGTTAATATTAAAACAAAAATATATGAGATTTTGTAAACCATGGACACTAATGGGTTAAGTGTCAATCGCTGTTATAATAACTTCCTAGAAATTTTAGGTTTATCTTCGCAAAATAAAATAAACTTGAAGGAGAAGAAACTTTAAATTTTTTATGTTGGTAGATTTTAGGTCACAAAAAAGAAAAAATTGCTTAAATTTTACTTGGAATGCATCGTGGGTTTCTTGTGCCTTATCTTCCATTTTCTTTTAAGCCAATTCTCCCACTAGTTTTGTTTTTTTTACAAGTTTGCATAACCCCGGGACTGGTTGGTTGATATGTTCCTGTGGGCTCATTTTCGGTTGCCCAAATAATTCCTGTCTTGCTTCACATGTTTCACATTCGCATAGGATGTGGTAGGCTGTTTCTTTCCCCTCATCGCACTTTCTGCAACTTGAGTCCCCATTGTATGGGCCTATCCTGTTTCGGATCAATTCCCTAGTTTGCCCTAGTGCTTAGGCTTTGGTCACTCCAAGGGCAGGTTCTGGTCCAAAGTATGGTGTGGAGGATCCCTGTCTCGCTAGCTCATCCTTTATGGAATTTAAAATGTAGGCAAGAATTTATTCCAACCATTGAACTCAGAAAAAAAAAATCCACCAAAAACACTTATGTAAAGTAAGGGCCAGGTTCATCTCCAATGGTATTGACATTTTAAAGTAGTGAGATCCAAAATTAGACCAAGTTTTGTCCCCAATTTTATTCTAAATAAATTACATACTTAACACACCCTTCTTGTCTCCACGATACTATAGTGAGTAAGGACCCTGTATGTGTGTTGAATAAACACAGTCACTTTGTAAAAACTTCTGTTATAAAAATTCAAAACCATAGGTCACAATAAATAATTTTTATGTTTAAAAAATATTAAAATTATTATATTTTACATTGACCAAATAAAAGTTTGTACGTGAGTAACCTACTAACAAAATAAACAGTATATTTATTATTCCTGGCTTAAAATAGGCATTTGTATTTTGTATTACAATGTATAAAATTACTACTGTTGTTTTATTATCAAAATGGCTTATATTTACCTTTTACCTTTTTGTAGTTTTTAGATTACCGAAAAAATAGTTTTTAAATTTTGTCAGCCTTGTGTGAGATAGCCACTGTGACAGCCGAAAAAATGAGTGATGTTCGGGAATTTTTTTGACGGATAATTAAGAAATTTGGTTATTGTTTTTTTTTTAATTAATTAATTGCATATTTAATATAGTTTTTATAATTTTTTATTAAAAAATATTAAATAGTTAATAGTTATATAGGTATCGTTACCGTAAACTAGAAAAGATATTCTTTCTTCACAACATTGATTTTTTGAAAACGGGTTATTTGAAAAAAAATATTAGAGTTTATTATAACCTGCATGGATGTAGTTATCGTAGCACGTAGTCAATTTATTTTTTATTTTGCTTTTTTACAAAATGGCTATGAATTGATTTTTTTATTTTTACGTCTATTTTTTTTTTTGTATTCAAGCAATCCTAAAAATTAATTAAAATCCAAATTTTTAAATCGGCTACCTGCAACGATAGCTATAGTCATACATATTATTTATATTAACACTTAAAAATCATCAAACAAGGTGACAAAAATGTAAAGTGGTAAAAAGAGGTCAATCTTACAGTTGTGTATCATTAAAACATTTGTTGTGGTCCTGTTAAATCGCAGAGTTTGTAGAGTCCGATTTAAAGAAGAAAAGGCCAGAAGCGTCATACCAAGAGTCCGCGATTAAGCCTTTCTCTCTCTATGCTTCACCCATACGTTGTTAAATTTGGACAAGAGCGACGAGAACGGGAATAATTTTAAAGTGAGAGAGAACAACGCATGCTGATGACGCTGGTGGCCTTTTTAACTTTAAATCGGACTTTGGAAAGTTTTCAAAAAAATGTATTTTAATTAAAGGGCCGTCATTGATTTAATAATGGGTAACACTCTGTGGGGTTTAAGGTTTAAGTGGTAATATTTAATATAACTTTTGATACCATTAAGTCTAATAGAAAACTTCAAAATTATTTAATATTTTTGACCATAATAATAAAAAATAAAATGTATTCTTTGATTACACCTTCCCCCCAAAAAAAGGGGTTTTTGGGGGTGCCACTAATTTTTTTCTGGCTTTTTTTTTTTCCGTAAATAATCCCAAGTCTGTCTAAAATTGCCTCCTAAACCTGGCTAACCACAACAAAGTTACATTTCCCCGGGGTTGCCAGGACAGGGGGGAATACAGGGAAAAAAAAAATGCAGACTCCCTGGTCAGGCAGGCTCCAAAAACTTTTTTTGGGGCCCTAACCCCTTTTTTGGGGAATCCAAAAGCCTCGGTTCGTGGCTCGGACTCGGGGATTCAAACACATCAGTCATACTGGAACCACTTCCCCAAGGCAAAATTCCAGTAAATTGAACTACTAAAAAAAAAAGGGGGAATCAGATTAGAATAGTGACAGGATTAATAAGGGACACTGCACCCTAAGAAAACATATGCACACTATGGGCATCTATAGAGAAGAACCCATTTAAAACTTTTTAAAGAGAAAGAGACAAAAATCTCACATCATATAGTGCCCCTGCACCAACATAGGGGGAGAAAAATTTTAAAAACCTCATGGTGGACACTAACCACCAGAGGCTGAGACCAAAAAAAACAGTAAAAAGGGCTACTTAATGGGTCTAAGATGTAAAACCTTTTTTTAACTGAAACAAATACACAAGAGATACAACAAGCCCTGTAGGCGAGTGTCGAGGCGCAAAACCCAACTTGTGTATTTACTTTATCAATCAATCAATCAATCAATCCTAAGTCAAAATTGTAGGTCAAACAAAACAAAAAGTTGAGAAAAATCCAAAAAAACCGACATGGTACATTTACCGACAGAAACCTGCTACCACGAAATGTTTGGACTACGACTGTATAAACTATAAGAGATGCAAAAAAAATCATGGAACAAAAACAAGAGCTTTTTAAATTGCCCATATAAAAAGTTATATAAACATTTTTAATAAAATTAATATTAAAGGATATATAAACGAAAATGTAATTTTGACAAAAAAGTTCAGTCGAAAATGGGACAAATTTTTTTATTAATGTGATTTTTTTTTTTTTATAATAAATAATTTATTTTATTTATTTAAATGCCAAATTACTTAAAATATGCAGAAAAAATACAAAAATTAAGAAAAATATTTTTTTCTAGAAGTATACCTTGCAAAAATCCTGAAAATTCGGTTTTTTGATTATAACTCGAAAAATATTGCATTTAGACAAAAGGTTATATAACTTAAATTAAAGGTCTTGTTAAAATACATAGTTTATGTTAAATTCAATTTCATGTATCTTTTATAGTTTTTAAAATAAAAAAAAATCGCTAATATCTGAAATTACGCCTTTTCTCCATTTTTTGCTGTTTGACCCCCAATTTGACTTCAGATTCGTGTTCAGCGAAAAAAATACGCCAGAAAATTCTAGTTCGACACCCAGCATACACCACATTTTTTTTGTGGGCCTGTGTTATTAATTTTTATACTGCAGTCATAGATCAGTGTTGTTAACACGTAGGGAAATTCCCTACTTGTAGGGAAAATTTTCCGAAAAATCAACTGGTAGGGAAAAAGGGGCAGAAATCCTAAAATACTTATTTTGTAGGAAAAAATAAGTTTTTTTACAGGACAACTACCCAAATTTATTATTTTGTGTTACTTCCTCATTCAACAAACTGACAATCAAGGAAGTTTGAAGGTTTATGGAAGCCCAATGCTATGGCTCATTCGATCAAAAAATGTCCAGCCCACTATAAAAATAACTGTCATAAGGGCCACGACGATTCTGCGCAGTAACAAAATTCCCCAAAATATTGTATTGTGATGCCTACCTTCACACAGTTTGTAGGTAGGCAACACATTACCATTTTGACAGAGCCGGAGTCCCGTTTTCGTGCCGTTGTGAATTAAATGTTTTGTTGTCGTTTGCGCCGTATTAATTTCGATTGTTTTGCTTTGTGTGATTTTATTTTTTGGTTGCAGAGTTCTTTGTATTGATAAAACCCTTCATATTTTAGTGATTATTGGTTTATTTAATTGTAACTAGAATTTTGGGTTTATTGTTTGTAACTTACAATATCATAAAAAAATGCCTGAAAGTTGTATGGTTTTGTCTTGCAAATCCAAGGGTAACATACCCGAAATACCCATAATTAGGAAACAATCCAAAATCACCTTTACAAAACCATAAACTAATCTTGAATTTGAACTTCAAAAATCTTGTCCAGTTTAATGCTCCAAGACACAGTCATGTTCGGTGTCGCGAGAAGAAGTTATTTAATCATTTTGGCGTTACTTTTGAGAACAACCTTATCTGACACAAATACATTACAACGATAGCCTCAGCTACTTTAAAAAAGCTTGGATTCCTCTTTCGAGCCAGTAAGTATTTCTATCCGTCTAATTATACTCTCTCTACAATGCTATTTCCTACAACTTATATCATTCTTGGTTCTATTTAAAAAAATCTGTTCGTCTTATTAATGATCTCACGCTTACAAAAAAGCTTTCTTTTCTTTCCCACCGACATGATGGAGGGGATATGTTGCATTTTTGTAGGAATTTTCACGGCTTCTGCTCCATGGAGTTGACAAGTATAATTTCTCTGACAGCTTCCAACAGAGCAACACGTAGTGTCACTTTTATGCATCCTTTTACTGTCCAACCTAAAAGGCCCGAACTTCCCACTTTGTTTGTTTCATCACCCCCAGAGTGTCTAGACTGGAATCTGTTAGCCGCAGAAGTTTACCCTTCTCCAAATATTTATGTCTGGTGTAGATAATGCCCCTTTACTACACTTAACGGTACGTTAGTATTGAAGCTTTAGCCTTGGTGGACTGTCTGACGATATAAAAAATCTTATGTAAAAAATTCTATACTTCTTTTTAAATATGTTTATGTTATCTGCATAAGGTAACACTATTTTATTGTACTTTTATACAAATTATAAATTTATAAAATACATTACACAAACAACCAGTTTAAATTAAAAGGTTTTTACTTTTCTTGACCCTTGCCGATTTTGATGACTTTTAGAAGGCTGTGACGTGGCGCCCTCAGTTTCAGATATAAAATCTAATATTACACAATAATTTTAAATATTCTATAATAGTTTTGTTTCTAAACCAACAGTGTTGTGCAAAAAAAAAAAAAATACAGTTAACGTATAGTTAGTCTGAATTTGACATCTAATGATGTCAACTTTATATATGGTAACAAAGAATTATGGAAGTCCGGATCTTCCCTACCATTCATTGCGCAAAATCCGCGTAGCTGATTCCCCTATTCCCGCTGCCCTGCACGCCTGGACAATTTTGTTCTTAGCATTGGCCATCCATACACCTTTAAACTTCCTTGATTTAAATCCGCTAGATTTGACAACCTTATATACATATTATTCATTCTTGTCTTGTTGGTTGCCTTCCAAAGAACACAAAGCACACACCGAGCCCTACCGATTACAGGCGGAAAGACCCGCGATACGGAAATTGGATGATTTCTATTGGCGAATCGGAATTAAAGAGGGATGATGCAACGGACAAAAATCGTGACAAAGTACCCATCGACTTCAAAACTGTATGTGACAAAATTGGCTCATAGATACTTTTTTTTGGGTTGGAGAAGTTTCGGGTCCCTGGGACTATCTGGCCTACTGCAACTAATTCTACAGGGAAAAGTGTATGCAAGACGAGGCCCAGGACGAAGAAGCATATCATGGCTGCAGAATCTAAGAAAATGGTTCCCTCTTACTACAACATAACTCTTTTGAAGGAGGTAAATCAAAGAGTTTGTATTTAAAACATTTCAAAATAAATAAATCGAAAAATTAAACAAAAAATAATTAAATATACCAAACACAATTGTCAAACACCGCCGATACCACCTTTTAGCTTATTTTAATTAAAAGGAAATCAATTTTTTTTTGGTGCCTTTGTTGGGTCTGATCTATTTTCTTCAAAAACATGGGTCTACCGAATATTAAAAACCCAAAATCAATATTTTACAAAATTTTAAAAGTTTTTTCAGGGGCTAAAAAGTTTGGAGGGCCGCCTTTTCCGGGCAATTTTATATAAACAAAATTTAAAAATATTTCGGAAAAATTTTAAAAAGGTAAAGGCAAGCAGTTGGCGGCTTACAATTTGTCTCTAAAAAGTGAAAAATGGAACCCACACCTAAGACCAGATGCTAAATATTATTTTGGGGTGCCCTCCCCAAGAAAAATCTAAGTTTTGGGAGCCAATCCTTTATTTGTATTTTTTCATGAATTTGTATTTTTGTAAAATACCAAATTTCGCAATATTATCTACGTTTTTTCAAAAACCATAGCCAGTTGACATTTTTTCAGATGCCTGTAATTAAAAAAAATGCAGATGCTCTGGCAAAATTTGAGATTTGACAATAAAATTTAATCTAAGCCACAAAAAAATCAAATAGAAGATTTTCTTTTAAAACTTTTTAACTTTTTTCCTGCTCCGATAAAACCTTTTAATTCTTGACAAAAATCCTGTTTATAGTATTTTTAGTAAATTACATTTAAAATTATATTTTTAAATTTATAAGAAAAAAATTAAACGTGACTATTTCTTCCTATATGTAAAATGTTTTGGGAAGAGCTAACTTTTGTGCATATTTTGGTTTTTGTTTGTTCTATGGACCAACTTTTCCAAAAGATGGTTTTGGTAATTGTTGTTAAATTTTAGGTACCAAAACAGCTTTTATTTTGCTCTGTACAGTACCAACAGTCTTTAAATTTAGGTATAGTTATCTAAATTACAAATATGCAATATACCTTTATAATGTAAGCGTTTTCACTTCCTGGGCTCTCATATTGAACGCCAAGTAACCATTTGCCTTGTAGTTTTACCGGGTCACGTTTGGTTATATCAGTATTGTTTAGGGCAGCTTAGTTGAAATAATCCAGAATTAAAAAATATATTATAACTGATAAGAAATAAACGAGGTTAAATTATCTTATTAGTATATTTAATACCATGTTTATTTAAATTAAGCTTTTTTTAATGATAAATAAGTTAATCGTATAAAAAACATTTTTCTTAATTAAAAATAATCCGCGAGTTTTTGAGCTGATAAAGTAAAAGGTAAGGCTTCGTCCTAATACCTTTTTTAAAATTCCAAGATTATTTCATTAAAGTTTGCAAGGGAAAGCTTTTAAAATTCAAAGAAAATTCTTTTTTACCCGAAATGTTTACCACTGTAATTTGGATTCCTTTTGAGGGTGGTGTTTTAGATTAAACAAAAAGCATAATAAATTAATTTTTACTTTTTCTCATTTTCGTTTTCTTCTTTTTCATAAAGAAATGTAAATAATTTGATGCTAACGTCTTTATGCAATATCTTGTGATCTTTGTTTTTTAGTTAAAGGTAGAAATTAACATTCTGCGGAATTAATTATTTTTAATTAAATTTAATATGATGCATGCATTACTTTTTATGTGTTACATTTTTTATGTTGAAATGAGTTTGCCACTAAAAGACCAAGCCTTACCTCTAAAAAAAAAAAAGTTTTTGGATGAACAAGGTGGCGGGCATGTTTTTGCTAAAAATGCTCCAGAAAAATGTATATGACAAGAATCAAGATATATGCTCTCTTTCACAAAAGGTCCGGAACATTTGTTGAGGGGGTATTCCAGTCTAAAAAGTTAAAAAATTCGATTTTTTTCATATCTCTATAGTTTAGATCAGAGGTTCCCAAACTTATTTCGTCTAACGCCTATTTTAAAAATGAGTTATTTTGTAGCGCCCCCCATTTTTTTTACCTTAAAAATCTCAATAACATATTAGTCTCGCCTGTAGTTTTATTAAACCCATATTCTAAACGAGACTTTTCTTACCAGAGAGAGCAATAATAATGACACTTTACAATATTAAGAGTATCTTTTATTCAAAATTAACAATAATCAACATTGAGCAATAAGAATTCAACTTTACAATATTAAGAGTATCGGAGTAGCGGGCAAGTGCGATGCGTGCATGCGGCGGAACGTCACGTCTAGATGTGGAAAGTTTGGATCTATTCATATATATTATATAGTTCAAAAGAATATTTAAAACAATCCAGTCCGATTTTGACTTAGTGATCTTATGAATGAAACGAATCATCCAAACTAGATCCGTTATTCATCGCAGAGCGATCGAGCAAGTGGCTCAAAAATGATTCAAATCCATTAAAAACAGGAAATTAATTTATTTTAATCAGTGCACTGATTCGTTTTTTTTGAACGAATCTTTCCGAACTAAAATACAGGACTGCACAAATAAATCGTACAATATTTGTTCGCGCCAAACGTGAATTATAATCTAATCTTAATTGTATTTTTTCTTTATTTTTACTGGATTAGTTACATAAAAAAATCCCGCGTTTGGCAAGTGCTCTGCTTGGTCGCAACAATATATATATATATATATATATATATATATATATATATATATATATATATATATATATATATATATTATATATATATATATATATATATATATATATATATATATATTATATATATATATATATATATATATATATATATATATATATATATATATATATATATATATATATGTACATATTTTTAACACGTGTCTTCGGAGGTGGGCACCTCACCTGCGACACTTGAAGACACAAATATCCTTCAGTGTTTGATACCTATTACTAAATATCATAAGATATAAACAGCACTGTGACGCATTAAAAATATTAAATATTTAATATATTTTTAATTTATATTTATACAATAAAATGGGATAAAAATATGAACTAATAAATGGATGTTATGTAGTAGAAGGATTTTAATTTTAGTGAATTTTAAAATATAAAGTAGCTGAAGTTACAAATTACCCATCGCGCCCCAAAATCACATCAGCGCCCCCCAATTTTTTCTGGGTCCTTTACCGCCCCCTTCTAGGCCTCCAGCGCCCACAAGGGGGCGTTATCGCTCACTTTGAGAAAGACTGGTTAAGATCTTCGAATTATTTCAAATGTTATAGCTAATGTTGTTGTTCGGAGCAATCGAAAGTTCTGAGTTTCGAGCTTCAAGTGCTCCAAAAGATCGAAGAAGTGCTCGTGTTTCGAAGAGAAATGCTTAAAATATTAAATTTGAGGTAAAAGAAGGCCCGATAAAAGCCGGAATCGCTAATTAAAGAAATGTTAGTAAAATGTACTGGTCTTTCTGTTAGACTACCTGAAAGTTAACTAAAAACTTTAAACTCGGAGGAACCAATAAAAATTTTTTAAATTCGGAAATTTAAAAAATAACTGAAGGAAAAACCTTTTTTTCTTTTTGAAAAACCGCCTATTTGCAAGAATTTTTTTTCCATTTTTCCCGGTTCCTGCCGTAATGATTTTTGTACTGATAAAGAATTTAAAATTGTTTAATACTTTTCAGATGACCAAAAGGGAGGAAATCATCACAAGATGGACACGCTCTTGTTTATTTTCCCTCTACTTCAACAGTTTGTAACTTGGTGAAATATGTTTTTTTTTATTTGTAACTTTTTAAAATAAAAATAAATGAATTATAAAAAAATCGATGGCCAAAATATTTTTTTATCGACCGTCAAAAAGCGCCAGAAATTCCGGCTTCCAGACTAGAGTACAACCTAAAATAGACAAAACGTGGAAAAAAATTAAAAATAAAAATTTTTATACTTAAATCGCCCATAACATTGTAGGTGTTGGTCGTAGAAAAAATTGTAAAGGAAAAAATGTTTCGCAACAAAATTTTCTACAAGACAGGGCATAATATTGCATATTAGCAATAAACAAAAAAACAGGAAAAAAATGTAATTCTTTGAATCGAGTTTTTGGATTTTTTTTTTGCATTGTAGTTTCTTTTAAAAAAAATTGACCACTTTGTAAATTGGGTAAAGTTGAGAATATTAAGTCTAGGCATAGGAATTTTTCACTACATAAAAGGTGTCCCAACTCTATTTATATGTTATAGTCAATCCTCAAAGCTCCAGCGTTCCTCAGTTCCTCAGGTTTGACTTGAAGTCTTAGTCAAAGCCCAAAAAAATGAAGTTTTTTCGCCTCTGACTAAAGAATTTTCGTCAAACCTAGGAAAAACTAATTTGGTCAGGCAAACGTCAAAACTCAATTTAATGAAATCGGGGTTTGACCAGTCAAACTTTAATTAGGTATTAAAAAGTCTCAGTTTGTTAAATTTGATGTAATAAAACGATTTTTTTTTAATTTTCATGTTTATTGTTGTTATATTGTCATAGTTAAAATAGAAAAAATAGTCTTTATTCAGCTATGGTGAGGCATCATGAATTTAAAATTGCACAATACGTCAGATCTCTTACATTTACAACTAACCACAACTAACCGCAAGTACCTACTAAAGCTTCCTCCTCTTCGGGAGGAGAACTGTTGTTTTCCCAAATTTGCTTTTGTGATACATTTACCGTGTATTTTGTTGTAGAGCGTATTTCGATGAATGTTATTTTTTTCGGCCATTCATAACTCAGTTTCTTCGCTTTTATTTCTTCTATAGCATTTTGCAACTTTCCTCGAAGAAATTCCTATAACCCTTTTGTACCTAACGGTCGCTTATACGTTCGAGGCATATTTAAATTCCGTAAAAAAGAAAAGGGAAAAACTCAATCATTAATAAATTATTAAAAAATGATAAAAAATTATAGGGGTAACTTTGGACTTGCCCAAAATTGAAAATTTTACTTTTTTTGTTTATTGATAAAATAGATATAAAAAACACTAATTAATCGTAAACGTTTTTATTGCTATATTGTCCTAAGTAGCCAAAGAATTAGTAACACTTACGATTTTTACTGCAATATTTGTAAATTCGGCTCCACAGGAGAAAGTTCTCAGAGTAAACCATTATGTCAGCACTAACCCTAAAATCACTTCCTGCTGCTTTTGGCATTCGATTTGTTGTTTTAACCGGTACTTTATATCTGGTAAGATATGTTTAAAATGTAAGAATTAAGTAAATGAGTAAGCAGGCAAATGAACTGTTGGTCTTCCAAATTTGCTTTTGTTAATACATTTACCGTGTATTTTGTTGTAGAGCGTATTTCGATGAATGTTATATTTTTTTTCGGCCATTCGATAACTCAGTTTCTTCGCTTTTATTTCTTCTATAGCATTTTGCAAACTTTCCTCGGAGAAATTCCTATAAGCCCTTGTACCTAACGGTCGCTTATACGTTCGAGGCATATTTAAATTGCCGCCTGAAAGCAAAGGGAAAAACTCAATCATTAATAAATTATTATAAAATGATACAAATGTAAGACTTGTCACAAAGTTACCCCGATAAGTTTACTCTTTTTGTTTATTGATAAAATAGATATGAAAAACACTAATTAATCGTAAACGTTTTTATTGCTATATTGTCCTAAGTAGCCAAAGAATTAGTAACACTTACGATTTTTACTGCAATATTTGTAAATTCGGCTCCACAGGAGAAAGTTCTCAGAGTTTTTAAAAAGTTCATAAAATGAGATGCACACTCTAACTCCCACTGTCCGTTACTAACGAAGCGTACCGGCTTGCCGCGCTGCGCTCAGTTGGAGTAAAGTATGTGCTGCCACCTGTCGGTGGAAGAATTTGCGGTCGCGTGTGGGATTTAAAACAAATAGGGTAGATTGTTTGATTTTCACGTTGTCACAATGTTACCCACCCTGTTACAAAGTATCCCCGTGTTACGGTATATATATATATATATATATATATATATATATATATATATATATATATATATATATATATATATATAATAAATTTTTTTATAAAATCTTGACCGATAATTGAATAAACAACTGGAAGGTTATTAGGGATTCGGTCTTTATGCCTTATTAAAAGTTAAACACTTTTTAGCAGTCCCGAGCTTTCGGAAAATTTATTTCCTTTTTCAAGGCTGCAATATGTAAAAAAAACCTTGGTTACATGAGATAAAAGACTAACATATTAAAACTTACCGCTAACATGTTAATGGAAAATGACTAATGCCACACCAGAGAACTTCATATTATAAATTAAAAACTTTAAAAAACATGTTATACAACTTACACAAATCGAATGTCCATATTTTTTCACCAGTTCTGTGGGAAACAACTTTATATCTTCACCAAATAAACAAATATTATATTGCAACCACACAAATTAAAATACAAATTGAATGATGCTATAGGTATCGAAAACAAGAATACAAGGTCAATCCATATGCAGGTTTAATCTGGCTTATCCACACCGCGATAATTTCGAGATCTTCCGCTGTCACCACTTGGTACCGTTAGTCATTAATGGGTTAACCTGCACTGATTCTGATTTTTTCGGTATTTTAATATTTTGGGAGGTTATTATAATCAGTAATTTCAATTTACACATTTTTCGCTTTGTCTGAAGTTTAGAAACTGGTAAATGGATACATAAAAAAATATTAATGTAGGCATATTTTATTAACTTTTTTTTGGAACTTGGCAACATTGGTAATGAAAAAGAAACCAAGTAGTGGAGCCAGTATTACAAACCAAAATCGCGTGGTGACGTATTTTACGGACATTAATGAATACATTGTATATTATAAACTGTTACAAACAGCTTTGGCACATATCGACGTTATGCTCACGACATATTTTTTTTACATTTTTTTGCAGGGCGTATTTGCCTTTCGTCTTATTTAAGAAGGGCACAAAGTACAGTAAATATGTTTTTTTCTACAGGCTCATCAGTATTGGCAACGTATCGGCGATATTATCTCGCAAATATCTTTTTAAAATAAAAGCTTCTAAACGCTTTCGTAAAAACGGAGAAGACAGACCCAAGCTAAGATTTTTCATGAAATTTTTGCTTAGAGGATTTTCTCCTTTGTTGTTAACATTGTGGCTATAAATTATATATGCGTTTATGCAGGCAATATTCCATACAATAAAGCCATAGGCCATCTATTTGTCTTTCTAATACAGAACATCACAAAACCCATCGCACCCGCCGTGGAATACTGTAACATCGCAAAATAATTAGTATTCGGCAAATGGAAGCTAAACTTTTTAATTTCTTACTTTTTTCGTTCTGCTGATTATTTCTATGTATTATCGCCGGGATTTTAGATAATACGCCATTTTGTTAAAAATTTCGTAGTTACAGTATTTAACGGACAAACAAAATAATTTTTAGTTTGTTTTAGTATTCCATGGACACTTATTCTTAATTATTGTTCATGGTTTAGTGAGTTATGGACAATAATTCTTAATCATTGTTCATGAAATGTCATGATAATGATAGTAATAGTAATACTTTTATAAATAATAAAATTATCGGTTTGAAACTATTTTATTTTAAGTTAATTTATTTATATTTTTTAAAAACAAACGTAAAAGAATGTTATTTGTTTTGCTTATTATCGTTAAGTGGTACAAACGATCCTTTTTTAAATTAAAAATGATTTATTAATTAAGTTAATAATTTAAGTATGGGGGTGAATAAGTAATGGCTACAGCTTAAGGACCGTTCAGAGTAGGAGCGATGAGCGACGCGACGCGATCGTGTAGCGTCGAGCGTCGCGATTGGTAATTCAGAGTAGAAGCGTTTCAGGCCGCGTCATCGCTGCGTTTTTTTGATAGGCTACATAATTTTCAGTTTACAAAATGGCTTCAACGAGAGCAGTTCGTTTGTTTTTATTACTGGAAACGCCGTATCATACGTTTAAACGACTGAATACAAAAGTCGGAATTCATGCTATAAATAGGAAAGGGCGTTATTTTGGTAAATTCCACCATTTATATTATAAATTAAGACAGTACCCAGACCGATTTTGTAACTACCTGAGAATGTCCATCCGAACGTTTGATTACTTACTGGAAAAAGTTGGCCCTCATTTGAATAAAACGATAACAAATTTTATTCGAAAGAGTTTCACTTCACCTGGAGAGCGACTTGTTGTTACGATAAGGTAAGGAAAAACATACTATTTTTAATATAAATGTATTAAAAAGCATCAAACACAAAATTTTTGCCGATGAACAGAAATTATGTATTTACAAATTAAGGTATTGCCTCGAGTATTGCGGAAACGGTGGTTGTGGAAGATGTGTATCCTCTTGAAGCAGCTGTTTTTGTGTTAAATGGTTCTGTTGAACAACATTATTTTGAGGTACAAATCCACAAGCTTCGTTTTGAAATATGACTTTTAAAAAAATCAGATCGTCAGATTCTGGCACAGGCGCTTCTTTTACGAATATTTGGGATAAGATCTGCAACATCTTGTTTTCAAGTTCCAAAAATCGATCTTCCCTTGTGTCACACAGTCTTTTTCTTTTGTCTTTGGTTATGCTGGAAGAAGACACAGATGGTGTTCTGGTCACAGGCTGTGACGTTGAGGATTCCGATAAAAGTTCTGGAGCCGGAGATACTAGATTAAGGGACGATTGTGTCTCTGACCCTTCTTCAACTTCATCATCAATGTTATCATATTGCTGGAAGGAAGATAAATTCCCATATTCGGTGGCCGGAGTCATCAGATCTTTTAGAAAGGACATCATTTGAAAATAAGGCCAAGTAGATAAAATGTTGTTGGCCCCGTCTCCAGAGCGGGATATTGGAAGTTTTTTCAACTTACGGCGATAGTGGTCCTTTTTATTCTTCCACCGAGCTGCTACTGTTTCCTCTGAAATTAATTTAGCTCTATAAGTTTTTAGAAGTAAATGTATTTGATTTTTTTCTTGTTACTTTCTCGCGACCGTAGGTCTATACAGAAAGTATTGTAATCGTCTAAAAAATTCATATTTTTTTGAAAATCTCGACGAATTATGATTCCTTTACTCCAAAAAAACATAAAATTTTTAACCTACGGTCGCGAGAAAAAAAATTCTCTTAATTTTTTTGCATAGTTTGATTTATGAATTTTTATTACAGATTTCTTGTCACGGGAACCACCACCCAAACATTTGGGACACGAGTTTAGAATGGGATATTCCACAGTTTCTGAGATTGTCAAGGAAACATGTGCGATTATTTGGGAAAAATTACAGGAAGATTCCATGCCATTTCCTAACCAACAACAGTTGGAAAAATAATCGAAGAGTACAATACCCTATGGAATTTTCCAAACTGTTTTGGGTCAATTGATGGGAAGCACTGTCAA
Source organism: Listronotus oregonensis (assembly GCA_019359885.1). Taxonomy (NCBI): domain Eukaryota; kingdom Metazoa; phylum Arthropoda; class Insecta; order Coleoptera; family Curculionidae; genus Listronotus; species Listronotus oregonensis. The sequence continues at coordinate 34,823 of JAHBCN010006755.1, forward strand.
ATAAAATACCCTTCCAAGAGCGGAACAACACATTTCAATTACCTAAAATATTATTCGCTCGGACTACAAGGAGTTGCAGATGCAAACAAGAAATTTATCGCTATAGAAGTGGGTTCAAAAGGGTCTGAAAGTGACGGTGGAGTTTTTCAGTCCTCGACACTTTACAACTTATTAGAAACAAACAGACTATACGTACCTCCGGACCAAGCATTGCCAAATTCTAATACAATTTTGCCAAATGTTATCATAGGTGACGAGGCGTATCCGCTAAAACCCTATCTAATGAGGCCATATTCACGTCTAAAAAATGATATTTTAGATAATGAAAAGCAACTTTTTAACTACCGCCTCTCGCGTGCACGCAAATGCATTGAAAACGCGTTTGGTATATTATATAAAAATTTAGAATTTTTGATACAAGTGTTTTACTTAAACAAAAAACAGCTGTAAATGTTATCAAATGTGCATGCATTCTCCACAATTTCATATGGCACTTTGATGGAGATTCTGGTTTAGACTATATTAAAATTGCCAAACAAAGACAAAACAACAAAACTGTATATGCAAGAACAGTTAGGAACAATAGAGCAACTAATAGGGCTATAGACATCCGAAATGCATTTAAAGAATATTTTGTCGATGAGAATCTGACTTAACTAATGTAATAATAAATAAACAAATTAATTTACAGGTTTAAAAGTTGTATTCTTTACCTAATGTAATACCTATACTTACTCGATATTCCCAAAAACTTTCCCACTTCAGCAAATAATTTGTCCCTCAAGTGTTTATTTTTATAAGAAGGCAGCCTTCTGTTCAACAAAGAAGGTCTCGACTAGATTTCCGTAATTAGTATATCGGCAACGTCCTCCTCTGAACTCATTTTGGCGACTGAAAGCTGTTACAACGTTCGAAAAAACAAATCCGTTCGCCGCGCTGATCGCACCCACCCTCAATGTATACATTTGGGAACACACGGTTGTTTTACTATCGACGCCACGCTATCGCGTCGCGTCGCTCATCGCTCCTACTCTGAACGTTGCTCATCGCTCCTACTCCGAACGGTCCTTTATGGATATAGGTGTATAAAGGAATAAATTAATATCATTTTAAAGAAACACAAAAAGTACTTATTTTAATATAATGAACAAAGTTTTAAGAACATTATAAATTAAAACAAAATGTTTTTTTAACATTTACTTAGCAGAAAAGCATTATGTGTGCAGATTGTTGTAAAAATCAAAGTAAGTTTTTTCAAGATTGTTTACTAGGAACATTAAATCTCGCTTTTTGTTTAAAGCAATCGGATAGGTGCGTTGTAAGCTTTTTTCACAGCCACTTCTTATTTTTTTCAATTTTTTCGTCCAATGTCATAATTGAACCAGATGCCCTTGTTTTTGATTTGCTTTAAGTAAGATAAGCATCCATGACGTTGGAATTTTCGGCGAGGTTCGATATTTTGTAAAAAAAAACAAAATGGTTTTCCCGGTTAAACTTCATAATTTTAATTTTGGCGAAGGAAACTGCCTTATTTTTTTCATTCATTTTAAAGTTTTGTTTAATATCTAAAGATTTAAAATCGATAAAATCTTCGTGACTAAGTTCGGGTGTAATACGGGAGTGTCTTCTTCGCTGTTCTCATGAGTTGAAAGTATTTGGATGAAACCATCTCTGTTTTTAATGCCGATGAGTTTTGAGGAGGCTTCGGTTACCAGTTTAACACATTGTTCCACAGCCTGCGTGTGGCACGGAACTTGTCGAAGCTCCACTCTTTGGCTGTCTTACCTGTTAAAATCTCTGCCCAAACATCTTCATCAGACAACTTTTTTTTAACAAAAGTGGTCGAAAAAGAGCAGGTGAATTCCAGTCAATCATTTTGTGATATTCCTTTGCCTGAAAAACTATATTTAACGGTTTGAAAGTTCGGATTTTCATTTGTTGGAAAGCTGTAAACCTTGCTTTTATAATTCATCTAAACCCCAATTCTCTAATATGGGCTCTTTTATCAACTGTTATGCTAAGGAGCAGGTTCTCTTAATATGCGAAGAGCACATTTCTTTCAATCACTGGATCGATCACCTTAATTAAGTTTTCTGGCAGGGACCTCGAAGGTTCTGTTACTCCAAAAACATGTTTTGGTCCATCTCTGAGGTACTCACTTTTTTTTAGTCTTAAACCATACAGGAATGTACGATTTAAGTATGAATCGTACCAAACTATGATACACTTTAGGGGGATTGTTGTTTTCACTTCACTTATGTAGAGACGAAGAACTCTGTTTGCTGTTGTCAGCCATCGGGAATAAGAAAGCGGACCTGGATCACCAATTGCAGAACTGCAATAGCAGAGCTTATATCCAGAAGATATTATTGGTCCTTAAATTTTTCCGGTTAATATCTGGTAGCTCACATTCAATGTTTTGAAACTTTACAACTCAAAGTTTTTCATATTTCGAATTATATATATTTTAATTTATACCCATTGGCCCACTAAAAGATTTTGGCCCTGTCGTTTCGCCATCCAAAGCTTGAAACAAGTGTCGGAACGGTAATTCATTAAAGTGCAAAAAGCAATCTGACCACTGCAGTGGCCTTTTATTATTTTCTTCAATTTTGCGGATCACGCTAGTTTTCCAGCCTGTGTTTGTGACGGTACCATCACATTCAATCACGTGCTGCTCATCTAACAAAATATTTGAGCTTTTCAAATGATCCAATATTGCACTGGCAATCTCTTTTGCCGTTCCAATAGTTGGTGATACATGGCCAACATTAATGAAACCAGGCTTCTTTATATTTAAATAATGTTTTTCTTGACTGTTCTTTAAAAACACTTTTGATTTATTTTATCAATCGCTGACAATTGATCCTTTCGGCCATCAAAGTACAGGCCTCGTATTATATTTGGCTCTCTTGTACTGTCTTGGAGAATTGTTCTGTAGGAATTTCTTTTCGTCCTCAACTTATTTTTATAAGAGAATCTTCCTCTTTCGTTGCAAGACCTAGGTCATGTAGCACACTGGAGGCACCAGCTGCAGTTGCCCTGTTCGACACTCCAAATCGGTCACTGACCAATTGTACCCGCATCTCCCACGGCTGTTTGACGGTAGTAGGAATATACTTGTCATGAGAATCATCTACCTCTTCTGTTGAACTTTCGTATGAAATCACTGTTGGTTGAGTTGAATCCTTAGAGCAGAATGGCTACGAGATATAATTGATTTAATTGATCGAGAATATAATATAAGACTAAGAATTAATTACTTTAATCATTGGATTAATGCTAATTCTTTTAACAAATTTCGATTTTTTAAACCTACCATTACCTTTATATTAAATCATATAGAAGAAAATCGTTGTAACAAAACGAAAAGGGTAAAGACTAACCCTTTTAATTTGAAATTTATTCCGAATAAGTACTTTTGTCCTTTTATACAGTTATCTATTATCTATTGTACACCAATACATAGTTAATTAAAAGTATGACATAATTTTAAATGAAAAAGCCCTTAGCATAACTTGTATATATTATTCATACCTTCAAAACCACGGTTAACGTAGAGTTTAACATAGGCTAAGTTTCAGGATGCTCCAATTACTCCAATAAATATTACTAAGAATTAAGTTTATATAACTTTGGGAGAATTTTCTGCAGGGAGAATTATAAAACAGAGAATCACTGCCCTATGTAATTTGTTTCCCTAATATGTTGACCTGCCACAAACAAACGAGATAGACAGGAAGCAAAAAGAGATTTTTTTATTTATCCAATTTTCCACAAGTTATATGGGCCATTGATTCTACACATGTAAAAATACAATTTCCTGGTGGTGACAATGCAGAGGTTTAGCGGAATCGCAAGGGTTATTTTTCCTTAAATTGCCAAGTTGTTTGCAGTGCAAAACCTAATATTATGGATTTGGTGAGCCATTGGCCAGGCTCTGCAAACCACAGCTATATTTTTGAAAACTCAGTACTAAAAGTGAGCTCACAAAAAAAGGGAGAGATGAAAAATGGAATTTTGGTAGCTTACCAAGGCTATGTCTTGCGGCCATATGTGCTTACTCCATTAGATAAACCCAAGAATTAGGCTAAAAATCTCTATAATGACACACAAATTAGGACAAAAAATGTTAAAGAACGCTTTTTTGGCATGTGGAAGAGGAAATTTTCAACACTATCTTTTAAAATTAGGAGCAAGATGGAATTAATACAAATGATAATCGTAGCTTGGGCGGTTTTACACAATACAGCAGTTGATCAAAATAAAGAAAATTTTAAAAATGACAATAGCATTAAAGAATTTGAAGAAAAAATATACAAAAAAAAAAGATTTTAAGGGATTGGTGCCCGTATGGCATTTATCAATTACTTTCGATATAATAAACCATAGAAATCCTTAAATTCCTTTATTAATTTTTGTGACCATATAAAGGTAGTTATATTGCATTTTACTATTAGTTTGAAGGGTTGTTGTTTTGTCTAGCTTTAATGTACATTTATTGGTTTATTTCTGCAGGTACGAGTAGCGCGCATGCGATTGTATTAAGTTGCTATATTTCCTTTAATTTAATCTCTTATTTTAATGTTCTTTCAAGCTTGTTTTATTTTATGTGTATTCCATGCATATACGCAAAAGCGTGCATGCGTGAGTACATACACATATTTTAGTTATGTTATTTTATTATGTACAGTAGTTTATTTAATATTCACATCCATTTTTTAAAATTTACATCGCATTCATTCTTAATTACATACACTTTTTATATTTTTTATTCATTTCTGTCATTTCAGTTAATTTTATGCATTTATTCGATCTTGCTTACTCTGCTATCATTGTGCATGTGTGTTACTACGATCGCTTGAGCTTGAAATCTCCGCGGGGAATAATTTCTTTGAAGCTCTTGAACTTCGTGCTCAGGGGCCTTAGTCCTGCTACGGACTAAGCTTGGGCCAGATAGCTGCCCGCGTTTGGCTTTTTCCCGTAGGGCATTTCGTGTTACAGGACATACCTTGTAGGTGGACTCTTTGCCGCTTCTGAACACGGCGCGACGACGCGCGTCGCCTTCTATACATCGTTCCTCTAAGGTTTTATAACCGTTGGTCGCTACTATATCGAGAATTTCAAATTCGGTAAAATAGTGTGGCATGCCGGCACTATTCGGACTTACTGCATAGTCCCCGGACTATGCCACACTTAGCGCCTTCTGCGGCGAAGTATTGCTTGTTTCCTTGTGCGTCACATGGGGGCAAGGAAACAGAAACAGTCAACCTATGTCGTGCCAGCCTTGGAGGCGGCGTTTCTGAGTCTTACTCTTTCCCTTTGTGACACGCAATGGAGTTAACAGGGATATTGCTACATCGGCAGTGGCGGCGTTTCGTGGCCGCCGCCGTGCCGAAGCAGACTTGGGGTGATTGGGCTTAGCGCTTATCTGCCCAGATAAATCAAACGCCTGTTCAATGGTTTTTAGCTTCTGCTTTAGTCTATTCATAAGTTTGATATAAATATTAGAAGTAATTTTTATCGTTATATTTAAACTCGTTACAATCACAAAAGTAAAAAGACAAACAACAAAGAAGAAACAAAATAAGCAAAGTTTTACAAACTGAACAGAAGTTCCAAATAAAATTCCAAATTGAAAATCTAATAAGATCGCACGAAAAATCCGCGAGGTGCAGAAATAGAAATAAAAATAAAAATATGAAAAGAAAAACGGCCACGCTTTTCCCTTTAAGGGTTCTTAATGAACTAAATTATTAGGCAATGCCTAAACCAGCTTAAATCCTGGATTTTCCACGAATCCATCGTAAGGACCCGCACAACTAAAATCCCCTTAAAACCCTTAATTTATAACCCAAACACTATCCTTTATAATTCATTAAAAACCCGATTTTAACTTCTCGTAAAATTTTTACGCAAAACTAAAACTGAATCCCAGAATTTACCCACAAAATGCTTAAAATTCTCTGACAAAATATCTACCGCTTTTCATTTGGAATTTTACCCTCACTGGAAAGATAGGCGCTAGGGTGGCAGATCTTAACAGATTGCCTGCCCAAAATGCACAGAATTATTTGGCGATGTAATTAATAAGTATTAATACTAACTCAGGCAGCCAATCCCCGTTCGTTGTATGAATTTATGTCGATGGGCGGGGCACATTAAAGGAGTTTTCCTTATATGGTAATATGCTTTTTAATATGGTTTTTATTTATTTTGTATAATTTTTTATGATTTTTTATTTCCCTTTATGCATTTACGAAGCATTTTCAGCCCATTCCACCCCATTTTAGGCCTTTAAGAATAAGGGCATGTGTTCTTTCTTCTTCCCGGGCATAAGTTTGCCACTGGTTTTCGAGATTATTTTCTAAAATTTGAATATAGCTAAGGTACTCGTCAGTGTCATATGACAGTAGTATTCTTTGCATAGGTGATTTTGAAGCCCTTTTTTAGCACTTGTCTGAGTTGTTTATGGAATTCTTTGGCCGCGCGTTAAGGGTTGTAAAGGTCAAAGGTACTTTTTAAAAAGACCTTTATTAAAAATTACAGTTTAATATATTTATAATAACGAGAACACAATATAAATTGGAACTAATTTAAATCTATTACAAGCCTACTATTTATATATAATTTATTGCCAACGTTGCAGTTCTAGCTGGGTCAGCGGTTACTGCAATTCTGCTTATTGAGTGGGTTCATGGAATTATAATTCGCGTGTTGATCCCTTATTACCCCTGGAGGATAATAGCGGGTGGCTTGGTAGTGGTTGTCTTCTTTTTTGTCTGTGTAGTCATGTTAGCTGCTGTGCTGGTAGTTGTCGGTCTTGCTTCTGTTCTTGGGGGCGGGTCTTGTGTGGTCTATTATTCTTGTTGTTGTTCTTCCTGTTCCCTGTTGTTGTTTTGGAGGGCTTCGTATCTGTTACTGGTTGGAACGTTGTACTTTCTTGGTTGTAAGTATTTGCTTAAGTCGATGGATTTGGTAGGTGGGTCGTCAGGACTGAACACGATAATCAAGCAAATTTGCCAAAAATGAGCTGGAGTCAAAGCCATTTCCATACGCTTCTTGACCTTATTCGTATCACTAACTAAAAATTCTCCATTTGCATGTTCAGTCTTAAATGCTTCCAGGAGTTCTAGCCATATCTGTGTAGCCTCTCCTATAGTGCAAGTATTTCTTTGGACTTTGTCCAAAGCAACTGCAATATACTTTAATTTTTTTAAATAGTCTTCGGCATTTGTCTTTAAATTTGTATCATTTACAAGCTTCATTATATCTTTATCAATACTTATTCTGTAACTTCCTAAGCAGTCCGATAAAGTATTTTAACGAACATCCTGAGGAAACACAAAAGCAGAACCATATTTGCAATTTTTTTTATATTGCTTTTTATTCGTGGCACTTCTATATTATGGACAAGTAAGTTCAATATATGGGCCAAACAACCATAAGTTATTATATCTTTCCTGTCTTATTCCTCAAACAGATCCCTTCTCATTTTGTTCATATTTGCAGCGTTGTCTGTGACTATGCTAGTTACCTTACAATTATATTCTTTACAAATTTTAATTACATTTTTAAGTAGCTCTAATAAATATTCGGAAGTGTGACTATTCTCACTCGTATCAATGGACTCTATCAGATGCACCCGTTCACTTTCTATATCTCTGACGCATACGCCTATTATAGGTTCATTATGAACGTTGCTCCAGCCGTCAAGCGCTAAACAAACCTTTTTGTTGCATAAATTTTCTTTAATTGTTGTTTGTACTGAATTGTAAACCTTATCAAACAAGACGGTTGAAACAGAATTCCTATTTTGTGGCTTATATCCAGGACGTAATGCAATTATCATCTTTTTAAATTCAAGATGTTCAACTGCACGAAATGATGTGTTTGTTGCATATAAATATCGGGCTATTTGAAGATCCAACTTATTCTTCTCTGATTGGCTGGTTCCAATAACAAAGGTTGAAATGCTGTTGTTAGGGGTAGACGGTTTATGGGGGTTACCACATTCACATGGTCAATGGTGCTATCAGTATCAATAGAGATTGTTGATGCTGACGCTGACATAGGCTCTGAAAAAAAAAAATTTATTCAGTAATTCTAGTTTTTGTTAACCAAATCTTAATTAAATCCTGCTTAAGGGTTGGTCAATAAATATACAGGATACAGGATGTGAATTTAAAAACTTTCAATGGAAATCTTCAAAAAAAAAATGTGTTTTGTATAAAATTAAAAAATACATGTTTTTTTTTCAACCCTGATAACATGCTTTGGTTTTACAGGCTTTTGTTTATAAATAAACCTAGCAAAATATCATACTCTAGTTTATATCCGAGTTTATGTCCGATTGCGTAAAATCTTGTGTTTTATACTGCAAAATTAATTCTTTTTTTTTTAATTTATGTTTGAGCAGAAGCTCTAAGTGCTCGCAAATACAAGGCATCTGATATATATGGAATTTTAGATAAATTATTTTAATATTAGTGCCAAGGGAACGAGAAAAAATAATTTGTCTAGCTTTATTCGCGGTGATACCTTTTTTAAACCAAAATATTTAAATGTAATTTTTAAGGCTTCTAACTAAGGAGGGACTAGAGCATCACGATTTTCTTTAATTTTTTTCATTTCTAAACCTTTTCTTTGTGCCAATTTTACTAGTCGTATCACAACTCGTAAATTTCTGTAAAGCAGGTAAATTTTTACAAACCGGGTACGTCAGAGAATCAGCTGCTTTGTGACCCCAAATAAATCGTGATTTTTTTGTTATTAATTTCCGTCCAGCTATAAACAATGATTTTTTTTTCAAATCTCAATTAAAGATATTATTACCTTTTGTATAAAGAATACAAACTTAATATTTTTTATATTTTATTACTTTTTTAATATATTTTCCATGGGTCAAAAATACCCAAATTTGAGATTGAGATCTTTAAAAATTCTTATCTCCAAAAATATTAACTTTATCGTGAAAAGTCATAGGACCTTTTTTATCTGTATTTTAATAAAAAAAAAATATAAAAAATGGCGGGTAAAAAAAACAAAATTTCTTGCAATTATTTAAACAATTTCTGTGCAAACAAAATAGTACCTGGTTGTACCATGGCAACATGCATTTAAATCATTACTTGAGGTGGAATGGTTTTTGGTACTTATGCGCCTCCAAGACTATAAGGGATTTGCATAAACAAAAATAAAAAAAGTTCCTATTTAATAACAGCTTTTTTAATAGATAATTTTATTTTTGAGAAGGTTACAATCAAAGGTTTTAATACATAAATAAATAATAAAATATCAGATTTAATATAAAAAAAATATAAAACAATTTTTAGGGTTACAAAATACTAGGACATAATATAGTAAATAAGTCAAATTATTACATAAACATCAACTAGTATTTAATATGGGCACCTTTTGCTGTAACCACTGCTTGTAATCGTCTGGGCATGTATGTTACTAATTTTTTTAAATAACTAGGATCAGTTTTATTTTACTCATCTACTCAGAGATTTGGAGTACATAAAATCTTCGAAAGAAACGTGAAATGTTGAGAAAAAAACATCAAATGTTTTAGAATAACAGTATCATCAAACAGTAATAACATTATTTATGTGGCAAATTTTTAGAAAATGCATAAAAGTCATTGGACAGTAAAAAATAAGTAAATAAGTATAAAATATTACATGAAATGTTCAGAAAAAACATAAAATGTTCATGAAATGTTTAAGAATAACAGTATCATCAAATAGTAATAACATTATTCATGTGGCAAATTGCCATAAAACGCATGATAGTCATTACAGAGTATCAATTTGAGTTCCTAAAGGTGGTCAACCTTGGAATTTGTAACCTTAAAGAATATAGCTGAGGAAAATAATATTTTCCAATTATCTGACAGGCGTCTTCAATATTAGATTTCTTGGTCTTTTCCCCTTTAACGTGGATTTTCTCTTAGGTCTTGCAGAGGTAGTTGCAGAGCTTAAATTTCCCTTGGGTACCGTGTTTTTAGGCTTAAAAACTGGTAGCAGTTAGTACTCATTGTCGTAGTTCAGTTTGTATGATATCTTTCCATCTTCTGTAAATAGGAGACATGTCAGTGACTTTTGGTTGACCCACACCAACTCCTGGCCTGGTAGATTTAAATGGCATTGCCTTTGTAAAGTCTTTAAAAAACGTATGGTTTAAGTATTTAACAAAATATGGTCGAGAGTTCATCCTAGCCTTTTTGCAAATGGCGGCGTATTCGGCAGGAATGCTGATGTCTTTGTTTTTCAGAAATCTTTCAATATTTGAATGCATTGAATCGAATTCTATTTGCGTATGTCCTTTCTCTAAATATTTTTGCTCAATTACTATCTGACGCCGTTTTGCTAAATGCATCAAAGCGTTTGCTAGTATTGCGCAACGATTTTGATAATTGCAACCATCGCTGTAAATAATTACTTTTTTGCTGTTGTTTCTCAACGGAAGCTGGGACTCTATAAAATCTGTTAAAAATGTTGCAAATTCATTAGCTGTTAGCTGTCTCGTTCCAAATGTAACAGTAACCATGGTTAGTCTTTAAGTCAAATAATATCATATTGTGGACAGCTAATTTTCTACGGTAATACAATGCAGACGCGTTGGATTTAGGGCTGAAAAGCAAAGACTGTAGGTCACAAGTGTAAACGTTCTCTTTATTTTTTTTTTGTCAATTTTCTTTGATTTTCGTGCTGCTTCTTTTGCTATATATGTTTCTCATACGCTTCTTTATCTACATTATTTTGTCTGTATGCTATGCACTGATCGCACTGATCTTTTTTGGGCCTGAATAAACCAAAGTTTAGCACCTCAAACAGCTTATGAAACGAGCAATTCGATAATGGCTCTACTCCTTTTACCTTACACTTATAATTTGTTATTTTTTTTTCTTATCCAGTTTAGTAATGACGATTCTCTGATATTTAGCGTTGCCAAGAAGGTACTCCTGCAAACACGCTGCTTTATGTTTCCCACACGAAAATAAAACTCGTGAGAGAATTTTCTCCCTGATTTTCCCTCTTCTTTTCTATCTCGTGCCCTTTCTGTCAAACATACTTCAATTAACCCATGACATTTTCCAAAACTCATTGAAAATTATTTTTCTTTGATCATTGTCAAGGACTTGGACGGTAAAATTTATTTCTTTTGCACTTGCACTATATCTTTCATTTCTTGTGGCTTATCAACAAGGAATTTATTTTTTTTATCAATCTTCTTTCTTCCTTTATACGGCTTTCCTTTTTCTCTCAATAACTTTGCTTTCTTACACTCCCAATCATTTTCCCTAACCATGTGCCTTTTTCTTCTCTTCTCCTGACTGTCACTCAGCAAAGGCGGTCTTCCATTACTTTCATCAACTTTAACGTGAAGAGTGGGAGGTTGATCAATTTCATTAATGTTTTTAGAAGCTGTATTAGGAGGCACGTCCTCAACTGTGTTAGGACTAACAATAATGTCATTTTCATGAGATGGCACACTGTGTAATTCAGTTTCTTCATTGCTCAACTCATTTTTACCGTGATCAACAACATTTGAGGGGTTTTCATTTGTGCTTATCAAACTTTGCGCTGCATCGTATAGTTCGTTTGAACCGAAGCTTAAGTGTTTTGGAAGGGTCGGATAGTCCTCAGCAGCCTCTGTGCTATTTTCAATGGGAATAAGAGAACCATCTGCTTCCAATATAAAAACATTGACTGGCATTTAATTTCCAAGGCCTGATCAATTGGCGGGTGTTGGAGAAAAGTGGTATAAGTCTAAAATATAAGTTTTGAGAAAATCCAGGATAAAGATTTGACAAATTTAATATTGTTATAAAGGGAAGAAATAATTTTTTTCTTTGACAATATTTTTTGTTGAAACTATTTGAAATAACGTGTAATTAAAAAATATTCTTAATACTACAAAGTAATCGTCAGCATGCAAAATTTTTGAAAAAAAAGTACACTTATATCATTTTTCACTATTATTTTATTAGCAAAAAATTGGTATACCTATATAACACAAACATAAGAAACGTATGTAAATTTTAAAAGAAACAAAAAATATTGTTAATTTTTATCGCCTTGCGACTCTTGACTTGCATCATTCTCGGTTTCACTGTCAACGTCAGTTAAGGAATTTCGGATATCACTTTTGGTCGTTAGATTTCTATAGAAATCGTGCAAATATTCTGATATATAGGGTAACATCTCTATCAAGTTTTGTTTTTTTCTGTGTTTATTGGATTCGGGCCCTTGTATGAAAGGGGTATTTA